>CDEZ01021312.1:0-48409 GCA_000826365.1 Acanthamoeba royreba | reverse complement strand
AAGGCTGTCTTCGATCAGGGCGATGATTCTGAGACTGATCCGCGTGAAGTTGAGGCCGCCAAGTACGGGCTCAACTACATCGGCATGGACGGCAACATTGGCTGCATGGGTAACTTTTACCGACTGCTCTGACGGAAATGGTTGTGCGGTTGGCTCAGCCTTTCTTGTCTGCTTCTCAGTCAACGGTGCCGGTCTTGCCATGGCTACCATGGATATTATCAAGCTTTACAAGGGCTCTCCTGCCAACTTCCTCGATGTGGGTGGTGGCGCTAATGAACAGCAGGTTACCCAGGCTTTTAAGATCCTTACTGGCGATCATCACGTACACACTCCTTATTGGTATTGCATGTACTGAGCCATCTATCTGATCCTGGTTTTTAACAAACACCAGGTCAAGGCTATCTTGGTGAACATCTTCGGTGGTATCATGAAGTGCGACGTCATCGCTCAGGGCATCATCAACGCCGCTAAGGAGGTCAAGCTGACCATCCCCCTCGTCGTTCGTCTTGAGGGTTCGACCCCCGCTGAGCGAGATGACACCTTGTGTTCGTGGCCCTAACTCCTCAAACTGTTACAGGTACCAATGTGAATATCGGCAAGCAGCTTCTGGAGAAGAGCGGCCTCCCGATCATCACTGCCATTGACCTCGACGATGCCGCCCAGAAGGCTGTCGCCTCCATTAGCCACCACTAGACTCCCTCTGTTCCCTCTTCTTCGCCGTCTCCCTCCCTCATCTGATTTGCGTTACATATACTCAAAACACTCACTTCTCACGCCAACCTGTCTTCGTCTTCGTGGACTTGTGCATTTCATTTCCTCTTCATCCTACATGCCACATCAGGAGGAACACAGAGTGGATAGTTCCCGGTGGCCAGTCTGTTACTAGGTATCTGCACACTCGGCTCCTTTCCCCAAGGGAGGCAAAAGGCTCAGCAGCAACAGCAGCAGGTCTTGCGAATCTTTCTGAAGCACTTGAATAGCTTCCACCTTACGCTCAAGGGCAGGCAGCCGCAGTACTTGTTGAGCTTCTTCGCCTTGCTAATGTCGTCCATTGTGGTTTACGGAGTCCTTTTTCTTTCCGGAGGGGGGCTATCTTAAAGCGGAAGAAGATGAAGAGGTCAGACACTACGACTTCATGGCGGCATATCATGCATCACTGATAGCACACTTTTATAAAGAAATAGGAGCAAACGAGAACCTACCTCTGGTGTCAAGAGTAGCTCTCTTCTCAGCGTTGCCGGGCGTTTTGGTGTGGGCTGTGACCGTGTCGCTCCTAACGTGCGTCTTTTTCCCCCGTAACGCTGAAATTGGTAGCAAGGCATTCGAAATATTTCACCTATGAATACTTTGAATTCTTCCGGGAGACCTACAGGAATCAGCCCATCGGCGCTACAAGTGGAGACAGAACGCGCCAGCTCTTACTGCAACAACATCTCGCTCCTTTACCAGCACACTCGCTATGCAGCCGGCCGAAGTGGTGGTGCTCAAGATACCCTTGGCCTTGCTCCTGGTGGTCATATGCGTATCTTCGCTGAGCCTCCTGTTTTACCGCCCAAGCATGGGCATCCCCAGCGCTGTGGTGTCCGCTCGCCTGGAAAAAGAGAAGCTGTCCCGCAACATACGAGTCACAGCAGCCGCCGGAAACAGCCAACTGGACCCAGAAGAGAGCAAGGAAGAGGACTGCCGGTCACGGTGTTCTGTGAAGGTCTGTGCGGACGTCACGGCCAAAGCGGACGTGTGCGCACGCCGGGTCAGCTATCATCGGTTCCTGCGCTTCGATACTATCGATGCGTGCATCGCCGCCTGTGCTGCCAAGGGCTTGCCCTCGCCTCCACCCAATGAGCCCCACAAGTCCTGAGCATATACTCCCCTTGTCTCCTCGTGTACCCTTCGCAGTGCCATCAAGCCCACATCGGAGAATGCTCCGATCTTACATGTGGAGATGGCAGCGCGCATTTCGGAAAGTTTTCGGCTTTTTCGAAATTGTTGTACATAAAATGCCTTTCATTACTCTCCAGCTTGGCGTCCTGCACCCAAGACAAAGCCCGATTACATCATTGAGAGATTCGACCACATGCTTGACCAACAGCTTGGCAGACCTGAAGGGGAAGGGTCAAATGCTGCTGGCACAATTGCCCAGGTGCAGCCCAAGACAGCGACAGGTATGCCCAATTGATTGCACAAGTCCATGGCGTGGTGGTTGCCCTAGCGCTGCCCACAATGTGCCCTCAAGGTCTGGATCTCCACCCATCGCTGTATTCTTTTGCCAGTGTGCTATTTTCCTCTGTTTTTTTCTTCGCCCATAAGTCATGATCATCTTCGAGTCTAAGGTGCAGAGTCCTCATATGGGTGTCATCATCAGCTTCAACCAAACGCAGGCATGATACCGATGGCAACGTGTAAGTTTAGGTGCTCCATGAGTATGCACAGTTGTATACCCTGGAGCACTTGGAAACGTTCATCATCAATCTCAGGTCATGTACATGGCGCACGACAGGAAAGAGGCTGATTCCTTTCCTGACGCAACTCTCTTCTTCGGTAGGGGGGGTAGTCCATACAGGTGGCGTTCTTGTGCGCCCAACGGTCGTCGTCGACAAATATTATCCGGATTTTTATTGGTTGGCGGAGATTACCTCACCTGACTCCGCTTCTGATGCGGTCGCATGCACGACATTCACAAGCCACACCCCCTTGATACTAAAGGCTTGCCTGGTCCACGTGTACACGGCTAGACACACCACAGAAGGATTAGAAACTACAGAGATTATCGATCATGTCCTTCATTGGTGGGGTTGTTCCTTGCGGAGGTAAAAAACTCCCCTTCTCTTGCTACCGTTTGTATTCGATTTGGTCTTTTCCAATTTGTTTTTCATCCGAAATGATTTGTAAAATATTATTATATATGTTCAAAAAACAAATAAGAACGAAAAAATAATTTGTGCGTGCTTATTGCGTACAGTGTGCGGCAAGCGGGTGTACGGCGCTGAACGAGCCGACGCCGACGGCCAAACCTTCCACAAGTGAGTTGCTTTCTTCTTCTTCTTGCTCCTTCTTCGTCTTCAGTGAAAACACGCCGAATGGCACTAACAACACATGTGGTGCACACAGGGCATGCATGAGGTGCGCTGAATGCAACTGCGTCGTCAAGCTGGGCAATTACGCCGTACGTCCGCGCCATCCACCACGCGTGGAAGGTCGTTATCATCAATGTTGGGCCGATTGACCGATGGTTGTTTTCTCCTTTGGTGTTGGGAACTGCATGCAGGCTCTGGGCGGTAAGTTCTACTGCAAGCCGCACTTCCGCCAGCTCTTTGCTCGCAGTGGCAACTACCATGGGTTCGTGTGCTCGCTGCAACTTGCTCAACAAGTGCTGATGGTTACTCACTTTTTCCTTCAGTGCATTTGAGGGACAGGCAGATCCCAAGGCCAAATGGCTCGGCGCGATGGAAGCTGAACTTGAGGGTCAGGGTGGCGGCGGTAAGGAGCTCAGACGTGTGCAATCTCACGTCGTATCTCGTCCCCAGCCTGCGCGTAACACAGAAGTGCTGCTAAGGCAAGTTTTCACTCATGCTTCTGATGTGTTCCTCGTGCTATTTCTAATGTATCATGGTCTGCGGCGCCGGAGCAGGGAGGCGGAAGACCAATTCTCGCCAACCCAGCAAGCTCGCAAATCCTTGAATCCTGATGCTTCAGACGCAGCCTACCAGAAGCGTCGCTCCTTTTTCGAAAGAATTGCATCTGGCACTGGCACCACTGCCAAGCGTGTGTTTGGCAAGAGGTATGCCATATCTTGTTGGATGATACCACGATCGTGATTGTTTAACTCCGATTCTTTCTGCAGTGCACACCATGCGGAACCTTCGCAAGAAGATCAGGAAAAAGAGAAGGAGAAAGAGAAAGAGAAAGGAAAGGAGAAGAAGGAGAAGAAGGAGAAGAAGAGTAAGTCGAAGAAGGAGGCAAAGGAACGCATCCACAAGGAACAGGTGCAGCAAGAGAATGAAAAGAAGGAGGCCGAGGAGGCTGAGAGAAGGAGAAGGCAACAGGAAGAGGCCCACGCACTGCAAATGATCAAGGAGAAGGAAGAACAGGATAGAAGACGTAAGGAAGAACATGAAAGGGAGGAGAAGCAAAGAAAGGAACAAGAGCAGGCTGAAGCGGAAGCTAAGGCTAAAGAGGAGCAGAAGCGCGCTGAAGAGGAAGCCAAGGCAAGGGAACTCGAAGTACAGCGGCAAAAGGAAGAAGCCGAAGTACAAGAAAAGCAAAGAGCCGAAGCCCAGGAGAAGGAGAATGCCGCTAGACAGGCTAAGGAAGAAGAGGAAAGGAGAGCGCAAGAAGCTGCCGCCGCTGCTGCCGCTGAGGAGGAGAGGAAGCGCAAGGAAGCAGAGGAAGCTGCCGCTGCTGAGGAGAGGAAGAGACGCGAGACCGAAGAGAGTGCCGCTGAGGAAGAAAGGAAGCGTCGCGAGGCCGAAGAGGCCGCTGCTACTACCGCTGCTGAAGAGGAAGATGGTAAGAACAAGGAAGCAGAGGAAGCTGCTGCTGCACAGAAGGAACAAGAGAAACAGGAGGAAAGAGAACGGGAGGCCGCTGCGGCCTTAGCTGCCCAAAAGGAACAGGAAGAGCGTGAAGAAAGAGCCCGCGAAGAGGCCTCAAGAAAGGAAGCGCAGGAGAAGGAAGAAGCCGAAAGAAAGCGCGTTGAGCAAGAAGAAGCCGAGAGGAAGCGTCAGGAGGAGCAGGCTGCGGCAGAGCGTGCCAGGCAACAGGCTGAGAAGCAAGAAGCCGAAAGAAAGCGAGTTGAGCGAGAAGAAGCCGATCGCAAGAAGAAGCAGGAGGAGCAAGCCGCAAGAGAGAAGGCTGCCCGTGAAAAGGCCGAGAGGGAGGAGGCCGAGAAGAAGGCGCGCGTAGCTGCTGAGAAAGAGAAGGAAGAGCCCAGGACAAAGGGCGCTGCTGGCGCAGAGAGGACCAAGGAGGCGCCGCCGACCAATACCTCCTTCTCTCGCGTCAAGAATCTCACCATGCGCTTTGCCGAGCAGCAGAAGAATGGACAAGGCGGAAAGGACTCCAGCATTGAAGGCCTTAGAAAGCAGGTACTTATCCTTCTTCTCGATTGCCATCTATTCATGAAGAACCTTTGCTGATGATGGGCACCTGCCACTGTACAGGGAGCATTCAAGTCGATCAGGGACAGGTGGCAGTTTGGAGATTTCACCATTCCAGCATACCATAAGAAATCAGCCAACTAGAAACTATCAAGCTCTCCTGCCTGTTACTTTGATCATTCTCCAACGGCCAGCAGCTGTACTTCATATTTAGCTCATTATAATTATATTATTCATTGTCTATCGCATCACAGAAGCGTTACGTGGTTCGCGCTAGATGTCGGTCGATCTCTGAGAGTGCCTGCACTGCAGAGACCTGAATGCTGATCATGTGCTTCTGTAAGTGAGGTCGCCAATGACACTTAGGGTATTCTAGGTTTATCCGAATCAGGGTACACGTCCCTTCCTCGCACTTGGCCAGGAGCTCTTCCGACTCAAGTCGCACCGTCGATACCTGGGCATGTGGCGTTAGAAGATAGACACTCTATCAACGCACGCTGCAATAGACGTACATTCGTTCCACAGCCTATCTCTAGCACCACCAGTCTGGCGTCTGGTATGGAGCGTATTACATCCCACACGGCTCTCTTCCACGACACATAGAGCTGCATCTGCTGCTTGTTCTCATTCCGTCGCCGGTCATAGTACATCTGCACACTGATAAAGTTTCGAGGGATTAGATGACTGCATCTGCAATGTCGTCGAGGAAAGCCGTACGCTGGACGTGCATAAGCCCCGCACTGATGGCATTGAGGAAAAGCAGGTTGCGCCTTCATCTCACTCCGATCAATGGAGAAGGAGTAGTCACTAGGCAAGCTCCAAGTTTGATCAGAGCAGGGCACACTACACTGCCACTCATTCATCGAACTGTGCACGAATAGAGACGAATGAGCATAACACCATGAAGCAAGTAAGAACTTTGCATGCCCATGAACTTCATAGATCTCGAACGAAGAGAATCCAGCCCGCTGATGGTGCCCATCCACCTGCAAGCAAGGAAGGATAACTCAGTGTCATTACGGGAGGTATCACATGTCTTAAGAGCCCAATACATACGTTCGATGTGAAAATGAAGAAGGGACCAGATTGTAGCAAGTGTTCATTGCTCATCTCACTTTCTTGCTTACTCGGCGGTGAGATTGGTTTCACATCAAAGAGACCACCAACTACATCCTCAGCATCATCAGACAGTGCCTCTTGTAGCTCTTCGTCCTCCGAGACCGAGAAATGGTAAGCCTGTCGTTCACGAAGAAGGTTTCGTATCCTGCACCACAGTAAAATGGTTAACTTTTCACAGGTGTCAAAGGAAGAGTAGAGCTTCACCTTCGTGTCCGCTCACTACCACTGGTCTGCTCGTTGAACCACTTGTCCTTCCATGTTCGTATCGTCTGATAGCCTACATGCGGGGTTGTCGTTTGGTAGTCCTGCCAGCAAACTCCCCAGAAACCTGTACCCGAGTCAGTGATAAATGCATCCCTGAATACCCACGCGGCACGCACCATAGAACACTTCAGGCTCTTCTGCCAGCCTGTATGCAAACGCGCTGTTAGTGATAAATGGACAGAGCTGGCCATCAGACACACACCGCGCGCAGCCCTTACCAAGTGGTGCGGCACAGATGAGCGTAGGTCAGTCCGCGCTGCCTGTACGTCTCCACATCGGCTATGTCCCTGTACTGCAGCCATCACTGTCACCGCCGAACACTCAGCTCCAAGGCGATGTGTGGTATTGCGTACCACTGGCAGCCCTGCACATTCCATTCATCACAGAAGCACAGTCAGCCTTCTCCTTCTTGCATGGCAGTGATGTATTAGTGTGTGTACCGCTGTCAGCCGACATTCCAGCACCCGTGGCCAACATTACTGCATGGCAAACATTAGCTCCGTCATGTCACACAACACACTATAATTTTTTATAATTATTAAAATCAACTTTATTATTTTTTATTTATTTATTCAATTCCAATATGCCAGCCGTACGGATATCTGCATTCCGGATCACCTCTGCCGCACGGCGGCAAGACTCCGGAAAGGCCTGGGCGAGTTCCCGCTCTTCCTGTTCCGTTAGCCCCTCCATGTACCCACCAACTATTTTTTCTTTCTTTTTTTGTGTCCAAACGTCTTTTCTTTTTCTTCTTTTTCGAGTTTCTTTTATAGAAAAGTGTTGTTTTTCACATTTTTGAAAAGAATAAAATATGAGCTTTCATCAGCCCACACAAAGCGCAGTCCTCTGAACGTGCATGGTTTCTCTGAAAGCTCTCTTCCCTCTTGCAGAGGGAATGGTTTACTCTTGGGCAAAGGCCACACTGTGTAACACAAGAAGAAGTGTACAAGTAGTGTGGCATAACATGCTCAGACTCAACGCACACTTGGACACTGGGAGGTCCGCGTTGAGCCCAGGCATGGCCATGTGCCCATAACATGTGCAGAATGAAAATGAAAAAATCAATTTTTTTATGGAGTGTTTGCGCAAATTCTTATTTTCTTCCACTATTTTTCTTGGCCAAAGCAAATAAAACATGTTGCATTCAGGTAAAACAAAACCAAAAATGAGAATTGAAAAAATAAAGAACAGAATCAAAAAATAAAAATCACAATTGTTGTTTTCTGAAATCGAGTTGATTTTTGCTGTTTTTGTTTTGTTTTGTTTTGTTTTTTATAAGTTTTCTTTTTAATAAGAAAAAGGCAAACTCTCTGGTTCGGGGATTTTTCACGGTTTTAGAAAGAACGCAACACATTTTCATGTCCTGGACGAAATTCGTTGCCAACTTCAGTGAAACCGGATGCATTTCATTAAATTAGTAATAAATAATATAGAAGTAATAAATAACATAAGAGAGAAGTGAGCAGAGAGAAAGAGTGAATAAAAGAAGATGGACGTGAGCGACATGTTGATGCCGGGTGAGGAGGAGTTGCCGTTCCTGCCAGCGAGTGCTGCTGGCAGCGATGGGTCAACCGCCACCGCCGTGCGAGGACGGCCGCCCCCGGCCAGCCGGCCACCCGTGGCGCGGCCGACCAACAACTACCAGGCACAGCGTGGCAGAGGCGGTCCCTCGCGTGGGTCGTCTGCCGATGACGACCAGGCGCTCTTCAAGTACACTTTTTGTTTTTTGTTTTTCTTCCGTATAAATTTATAATTTATTTATGCTAATAAAAGAAAATATCTTAAATTTAAATGCAATTTTCATGTTGCAGGAAAATATTTTCATAAATATAGTTAATTTAAATGTCATTTTAAAATAATGAATTTTTATATTTTTAATGAATGAATTTTGTTCTTTTTTAAAAAAGAGAAAATTGACATCACATGACTTGCATGGCAGAGCGGCATCGGTGTTTGGCTGTGGACGTCAAATGGTGCAGGCTTTCAATGACTTCGCAGATCCGCTGAATCCGGGCAATCGCCTCTCGGGCTTCCAGTGCAAGCAGGAGGGAAGCCACAAGGGTTCCTTGTATATCACTAAAGTCAACGGGCAGCAGCTCGTACGTAGGATTCCTCCTTTGTGTGTTTGGCTACAATGGACATCGATCATGCATCGGCGACAAGCGATCTTGGTGTGATCTGCTTCTTACCCACGCCGCTTTCGCACAAACAGTTCGAGCCGCAGCTCGTGTATGGGACACCGCGCATGCAGCATCCCTACAAGAAAGTCACGGCGACGGCGGGGGATGGCGGTGACGATGAAGTTACGTTTGACGTGTCAGCCGAATACGACACCTTCCCAGAGTGCTCGTCATTCTATCTAGGCACCAAGTGGAACGGCGTACGTTGCCCTATTGTCGTGAGTGGTCCGGTCCGATCATGAACGCAAGGCTAACTTGAAATGGTCAAAGTTGAATGTTGTGTTCTACACGTATAGGGACTTCACCAACCACGTCTATGTGACGGCCACGACTCGCGGTTATCCATTCCTCACTGATTCGGTATTTGGCAACGTTAAGACGGGAACCCTACGTGTGATCGCCCGATGGCTTGGGAAGACCGAGGCGGTAGGCTTCCGCATCCTAAACACTTCTAAGTAGTTTCCCTCATACATTTATTGGCATTGAACAGGAGATTTTACCGAATTACGAGCAGCAAGCGAGTAGGCCCGAAGGCGACGGAGCAAGAGTAAGTCCGAGCTTGTCGCCCACCAGGGGCGGTAGGCAGACGAAGCCTCCCGCCAAGGTTATCGACATGGCGGCTTTGCCTCCTCCTCTTGCCTTGCTGCAGGACACAGGTGCGTAATGTGATGTAGGGACTTGACAGGTAACGGCTCATTGACTAAATGCGTCACAGATAACGTACAGAGCATCAGCTTCGAGCTGTGTGGCTCGGACGAGCCTCACCTAGTTCATTACGCATTTGCCCTGGATCTCAAGCCACTCTTCTACACATCACGATTCGGTGTGATCAAGCCTATTATTCCTTCACAACCTGTTGCCGCTCCTTCCCTCAGCGAAGTTCTCAGTGAAAGTAGGGAAACAGTGTCCGATGTCAACAGTAAATTCCTCAACGCCCATTGACTGATGAACGTGATGAGTAGCATTTCACTATAACTAACATTTCACTTAATACAGGAGGTGCTAGCCAACTCCTGAGTAAGACAGAGACGCAGATTCCATTTACTGGTTCACAAGATCTGCAGCAGCTCTGCCAGGATCTTCAACAATGGGGCGAGGAACAGAACAATGTACGATACCAAATTCACGGTTACCATGCAAACAAACATCACTCACGGTCTCGTTACAGTCCTGGCGCACGATCAAGAATCTCCTGCAGGCGCTGTTCTTCCAGCACTTCATTGTAGAAGGATGGGTATGGAAACACGTCGCCATCCTTGCAGCTACATTTGAGCCTTGCTAATCATTCTGTGATCAGGTGTTGTACCTTCTTAATGAGCACGGTGAGGTTTTGAACCGATCGAAACTATACAAAATCAAGCCTAAGGACATTGCGGGATCTCACTGTGAGAGCTTTGATTTGGGTGTACAGAAGGTGGATGGTTACTTCCTCTCGCCTACCGTTAACCTGTGCTTACCAAATTCTTCATCCAGATGGTCCTCTTGGGGTTACAGAAATGTCACCAAGCCCGAAAAGCTATCTCCCCCAGGAACTTGCAGTAAGTTTATGTTCAGGGAAACAGAAATGAAAACCTGCTCATCTTCAACTTATAGGGAGGAGCTAGAGTGGACGCCAAGAGCGTGGAAGAGATTTGAACGAGATGTTATGCCCTTCGTGGATGGCCGACCCAACCCTGAGGATCTTATTCTGGTACATGATTGAGCCCTACTGAGTCCGCTTCTGGTCAATGACGAAGTGCTTATTGTCTTTCTAGGAACAAGAGAAGGAACGAAGTCAGAAAGGACAAGTTCAAAGAATGATTGTCATGATGGGTGTACCAGGAAGTGGTAAGTAACCCTTGCCTTCAGCTCTATTAGAAAAGAGGACCTAATGCAGTTATTGGCTGATTCAGGTAAGAGCACCCTTGCTAAGCGGTTGCTTGAGGCCTATCCGGGTTTTGTTCGGGTTAATCAGGATGAAATGAAGACACGGTTCCTACTCCCTACGTGGATTTGCTCGGAGCTATTACTTACATTTCGCAATAGGAAACGGTGTGAGCAAGTTGCTGAGGCTGGACTCAAGCAAGGGCAGAGTGTAATAGTGGACCGCTGCAACTTTGATTACCAGCAACGACTCACGTGGATCAAGCTCGGTACCCTCCATCTCCTATCTTCCGCCGTGGACATGCTCTCACTAGATATGCCTCTCTTAGCACGCAAGTTCGGAGTGAGTTCTATTGAATTAATTTGGCTGAAGGTTAGCATGGTACGAGAACCTTGAGGAGAGCAGCTCAGCATTCTCATGACTTACACTTGGTCCTTCTGAAGGAAATCTGCAAGCAACGCGTGTCTGTCCGCACAGATCATCCAACCATCGCACCTGGAACGCAGGGTGCCGCCATCATCGACCGATTCTCCTCGCTCCTAGCTGATCCGCTCCCCGCCGAGGGCTTTACTTCGATCCATGTTCTGGAGACCGAGGAGGACACTCTGCGCGTTTTCCCTGCGCTCAAGACAGGCATATCCGGACGTGACGCGTTCCAAGCACAGAGCCCCGATGTAGGCGCGATGAGGATAGGCGATCAGTGAACATGAGGTTAACCTCATACTTCGCAGATGTGCGTACTGCGCTCATGATTTTACAAGGTTTCATAGCACCTCCTATACACACGCCCGACAGCAGCGCATTCAGTCCCACCAGAAGCCATCCTCTGACTGGGAGTGGGTCTGTGCAGGCTCTGGGTTGGACTCTGCTGGAGACTCACTAGTCGAAGACGGAGGCGAATGAACGCCCAAAGCGTCCGCCATATTCGACTCTGCCGCTTCGCTGTCGCTTAGCCGAGGGTCGGTTGAGGGCGTTCTGGGCAGAGTAGAACTAGCCGAGCCTTCCGCCACTGGAGCTGTGAGTCGGTGCAGAGTATCTTCTATCCGATCTAACCGATTGAGAACCTTCACTAGAATTGCGTGCGTGTCACCTTCATCCATGGCATCCAGTCGTGTAAGTATCTTGAATAGCAGTTCCTTTACGGTTGGTTCCTTTATCTTGGCGTCGTCCTCCGCTTGATTGTCGTGCTTGAGATCCTTAATTCGCTTCCCTGAGCGCTCGGCAGAATTCGCTTTAGTGACCTCTTCGATAGGTCGCTTGTGACCAGCAGAAGGAGGGGCAGAAGGTGGTGCGGGACTGCAAACAATGATCAGTAAACTCTTCCGTCACTTTAAGTAACGTCTATTACCTTTCGCCGGTTGCTGCGGTTGATGTAGGTGGGGACTGTATCGATGGCTGTTTCCCACGAAGTAGAACCGCAAGATCATTCGGAGAGGGTGCGGCGTTGTCATTCTCGATCATCCAATTCAAGAGACCCAGCCTGAGGTCCGTGGTGTCCTGTATCTTACGTTGCGTCTGCCACGGAAGCGTCCGAAACGCATGTTCCAAGAGCTGTCGTTTCGTGGCCCAGGCGTACCCCCATTTGTTCTTCAGTACCTCCTCTTCTACCTTGCCTTTCACCAAGTGTGGCCGGGCTGTGTGAGGTGGATGAGATAAGAAGAACACTCGGACCACTGTGTAGTAAGCGTCGTACTTAAATAGTGCGGAGGTACAAAGACTTTGGGTGCTTGAGGATTAACTAGAGCACATACTGGACACTGTAGACAGATCAACTCCACCTCTGTGCATGTTTACGATGGGAGGCATTTGATAAGTGAGTTGGCAATCAAGTCGGAGCCGATGGAACGCACCAGCGCCACATCCTCGACACGAGCATGTTTCAACTTCGGTTTGGAGAGAAGGCAATGGCCCCGGTCGAGCACGCTTGCCAGCCTTGCACCACTCTACATGCGTGTCCAGATGACCTTGTGCTACATAGTGCGTCCGATCGTAGGGACAGCACTGCATGTTTTTCTTAGTCGCCTGTAGTGAGTGAACACCCATTCCAAGTTGAGGTAAGTGATGATCAGCGCAGAGCAGTGGTGATGGGAACGTCGATCGACATACCCGTTGAGGGCAATCCGAAAGATGCCGCTGGAAGAGAGCGTCGCGTATGAAGTAGCGACAGAACGGACAGCACGTCCTCGCCTTGCTCTTCTGCGTGTGTTGCTGCTTATTCCTCTTCTTATTCTTCGGCTGGACCACAACGGAACGCACGGCCGGCTGGTGCTGCTGCTGCTGCTGCTGCTGCTGCTGCACCATGGCACCGGCGTACGCCTGCGGCGGCATGGCCTGCGCGGGCTGCTGCGCATACTGCACCAAGTGCGGCAGTTGTGGTAGTGGCTGTGGCTGTGGTAATGGTTGCGGCTGCGGCTGCGGCTGCGGTGGTAGGGCAGCAGTGGGCATGGACGGGGCTGTGCGTTGCATGCGCTGTAGGTACTGCGCGAGCGACATGGTCGCTTGCAGGTTGGCCGTGTACCCGTTCCCTGGGTCGGCCATGGACAACTGCAGAGACCACACACAGCAACAAATCAGTTTTTGATGATTTGACAAATCTCTTGACACACCTTTGTGATGAAAAATTAAAAATGTTTTCTTCCCTTTATATATCAAAAAGAAATAATAAAGAGAAATGAAGAACAGGGAAACACACCATCCCGGAGGTATCAATACACCAGGGAAGAACGTCAGGTGCAGGATCGGAGGCAGGCGAGAGCACACCGATAGCTATAGGCGAAGACGCCGCCATGCTTCGTTGTCCACTGTTGTTTCTTTCTTTCTGTTAGGGTGCCTCTTCGAGAGGAAGACAAAAGAAGAAAGCATGAATGGACATTTGGCATCTTAAATATTTTCATTCCAAGCATTCCTCGTGATTTCGTAAGGAACTCATGGTATGCCCCAACTGGGACAAGTTTAGCCGGTACAGCTGCGCCGGCAGCTGTTCTGCTCTCGAGCCTGGTAGAGGAATCCCTTCGACTGTTCGCTCAGATCACTCGATCGAGCGATCACATCCTCAATCTTCTGTCCTCGATCAAGAAGCGAATCGACGTTCTTTTTCATGATCTCCGTTACATCCTCTGTAATGCATACAATACGTGAGTTGGAGCTGATGATGAATACACTTAGGTTGAATGGAGCTGGTACCAAGCTCCTTTTGAATCTTGTTCATTTTATCAGCTTCATCAGGGTGCTGATACTTCATTAACAACTTCTCGATACCCTCTGTGTGGTACTGTACATCGGCTTGCGCCTTTTGCCACTTTTCATTGTGATGGGTCACAAACTCTGCACCACAACACAGGCATGCCTGGTTAGCTTGTACAATATTTCTAATTTTATGCTACATTTATATTAATATTTTTAATTCTCATTTTATTTTTATTGTATTGTATTGTAAAATATTTTTTAAAAAAGGAGAATGTTGGTACCCATAAGAACCAGACTGGTGAGGGAGAAGGCGACACGGGCGGGATAGTCCTTGTCGGTGACCACGGCACAGGCGAGGCCATCGAGGTTAACCGTGGCGTGGCATCGGTAGTCACCCTCCTCGACGAGATTCTTGGTGCCAGCTTCCGTCCGCTGGACGACTACTCGCATCAGGAAGGTGAGCACCTCCCTCACCTTGCCACGGAGGAAGAGGTTGAACTCAGACAACTCGAACTCATGTTGGAGGAACAAGGGGGTCTCATCCGGGCCCCTGCTCTTCAACACACCGATGGCGAAGACGTGTGGCATTCGATTCAATCTCCTTCTGGCGTGTACTTGTTTTCTTCAATTTCGTAATTCTGTTGTTGTTCTGCTGACGTGGCGTTGATTACTGTTTGTTTAAATTTGTTTTGCAGAGTCATAAAAATTCGCAAAATATGAAATCGTTTGCAATTTGCTTTTTGTTCCAGGAACGGTTACGAAAAGGCGCCAAATTTTGGCGGGCTGTTTTCCGTTTGGCGCCACACCACAAAACATAACAGCTTCTTCTGCCCTTCCTTACTATTCACCTTGCAAACAGTCCTCAGAGACACATCCACTCCATCTTCTTCATCTTACTCTCCCTACACACAGTACTCCCCATCTATTTCTTGATATATCTCAGAGATGTTGGAAGCCAAGCTCAACCAGGCCGGTCTGCTCAAGAAGATCCTCGAGGCCGTCAAGGACCTCGTCACCGATGCTAACTTTGATTGCTCGCCCTCGGGCATCGCCCTCCAGGCCATGGACTCGAGCCACGTCTCGCTTGTGTCGTTGATGCTCAACGCCGAGGGCTTTGAGCACTACCGCTGCGACCGCGGCCTTCAGCTCGGTATCAACCTGGGCTCGATGTCCAAGATCCTCAAGTGCGCCGGCAACGACGATGCCGTCACCCTCAGGTCGGAGGACGCCGGAAGCGTCGTCTCCTTCACCTTTGAGAGCCAGAGTACTTGTCCTCCCCATCTCTCTGCTCTCCATTCCTCATCCCCATCAATGCATTGTGTTGAGAGCTAAATGGTCAAATTGTCGAATCATCATACAGAGCAGGACAAGGTGTCTGAGTTTGATCTCAAGCTGCTCGAAATCGAGTCTGACATCTTGGGCATTCCCGACACTGAGTACGCCGCCACCGTCAAGATGCCCGCTGCCGAGTTCCAGAGAATCTGCCGCGATCTCACCATTCTTGGCGACACTGGTACGCATGGCCATTCATAATCATCTGCAGATGAAGCCTATCCCTAATCCACAATCTTTGTTCGATCAGTTGTGATCGCTGCCGGTAAGGAGGGAGTCAAGTTCTCCGTGTCGGGCGACATGGGTTCTGGCAACATCCTCATCAAGCCCTCGTCGGCTGCCGACGCCAAGGAGGATGAGCAGACGGTGATCAACCTCGACGAGCCCGTGACCCTCACGTTCGCTCTGCGCTACCTCAACCTCTTCACCAAGGCCACCTCGCTCTCGGGCTCCGTCACCCTCAGCCTCTCCAAGGACGTGCCCCTTGTGGTCGAGTACCCCATCAAGAACTCGAGCGAGGAAGAGATGGGTCACCTCAAGTTCTACCTTGCCCCCAAGATCGAGGAGGACTCGTAAACGGTTCATTTTGCCTACAAACGAGGAGGAACGGGCTAACGAAACTAGAGGGGGAAAGCAGCAACAGAGAACGAGAGGCAGAGGAGGACAAGTGCATTGTCTTTCTTTTTGTACCTAAATCAAGACCACACACGCACATCAATGAACAGTTCATACGCTATCATATGGTACTTGCCCTTGTAGCTGCAGCCCTTGCTCGCTGTCCCCACCCTCTGCCCATCGCTTCATCAGATGACTGAGCCGTCAGCATCATCGCCAAGGAGGGCGTCCAGTTCTTCGATAACGGCTTCCATGGGGGGCCGCATCTCGGGCGAGGCGTGCCAGCATCGCTTCATGAGTTTCTTGAGCGGTCGAGCGCAGTCGCGCGGGATGAGCGGACGTCGGCCTTCGAGCACGTCGAGCGACACGCCCATGAAGTTGCGGCCGGCGAAGGGCTGCTTGCGGGTAAGCACCTCCCACATTATGATCCCGAACGAGTAGCAGTCGGCGCTCTCCGTGCAGGGCTGGCCTCGTATCACTTCCGGTGCTGTAGGTCCACACACACAAACACGTCAAGACGATAGTCACTGAGAAGAAGGATGTTGGATGGTACCGGTCCAGCAAGGCGTGCTGCAGCGGGTCATCGTGCAGGCGTCCTTGATGCTTGCGAACCCGAAGTCGGCCACCTTCACGTTCAGGTCATCCTCCACGAGGAGGTTGGCCGACTTGAGGTTGCAGTGCACGATGGGCGGGTCCAGGGAGTGCAAGTAGTTGAGCCCGAGCGCGGCCGAACGGAGCATCTGAATGCGGTCGATCCACGAAAGTTGCGTGCTGGTGTCGGCCAGCAGGTCGCGCAGATTCCCTCTCATCACGAACTCGTTCACAATGCAGATGTTGGGCTTCTTCATGCATGCTCCTGTTTCATAAGAAGGAAGGCGTAAGGCTTTGGGAAGTGTACGTTCCTGATGCTTCCACGTACCGATGAACAAGACAATATTAGGGTGGTGAAGATGGGCAAGCGAAGCACTCTCGGCACGGAATTCGAGCATGGAATGCTCATCAAGGTTCTGCTTGACTAAAAGCTTTACAGCAACATTGACTCCCTTCCACTTGGCCTTATATACGATGCCGTACGAGCCAATACCGATCTGGAAAAAGACAGGCGTAAGATAGAAATGCCCTTGGGGCACGACAGGTACAATCTCCTTACCTCTCTTTCGAGCATGATTTCATCGAAATCGATGATCCACCGGCAAGCATTGGCTGAAGAGAGGAATCGGTCTTCCTGTCGTAGCGGACCTTGACTCACCATCTCTTGCAATTCCACCTCACTTGTGTACGTCTCGGAGCTTTCTTCATCGCTTGTGCTCGTTCGTTCGTCGCTGCTTGACATATAGCTTTCCCTGCTAGAGATGCCACCGAAGAAACGTCCTTCCAGTCCTTTTGATTTGAGCTCATAGACCGCTCGTCCTGTCACCAGCAATGATGGTCATCAAGCTGGTAATCCTCACAAGCAAGGGCAAGATGTACCTTTTGGGCTATCTGATACGGAAAATCTTCCCAAGTACTCCAGATGTCCGAAGGCCGAGATGGATCCCTGATCATTCGCCTTGAGCGTCGCTAGCACTGAGTCAGTAAGCAAGATCTGCCCTCCTTGCGCCATTTCTGTGAGGCGGACTGTCGTTTCGATGATTGGACCAGAGTACTCTGCTCTGCAGGTTGACATTGAATGAACGACGATGGGCTGACCCACGTGCACGCCCATTCGGATACGCAAGCCCTTGAATAGCATTTTGTCCTCTGTGCCGCCCCATTCTTCAACTGCTCGTGGATGTTTGAGCAGGGTCTGCGGCCAGTCTAGCGTAAGGAGCACACTTTGCACGTCCGTGCACCACCGGAGAGCATCAGCGGCCTGTAGGAAGGCCACGCAGAAGGTGCCCGTGCCCGACAAGGTTGTAGCGTAGTGTTCCGTCAACGCTACCTCGTAGCCGTGGTGTTTGTTAAGTAGTGATCGTAAAGTCGAGTTATGAAGCACCACGGCATCGCGCATGGCTTGAGGATTGAACTCCCACAGAGAAGCCGAGCTTGTGATGTCGGAGAACACGACGCTAACATTGCCCTCAGGCACGCGCACTTCGTCTGTCGGCGTGTGTCAGTCCCATATTGAGCGTTCACAGCGGTAACATACCGGTAAGGAAGGCAAGGCTGCGCGAGTCGTTCGTGGCCGAGGTCAGCTCACCAGACTCGAATCTACTGCTCAATTGTGTGGAGGCAGGGGAGGCGAACTGTTCGAACTCTTCTCCGATGGAAGATAAGCGAGACATGATCTCGATAAAGCATGGGCGCGTGTTTGGATCTTTATCCCAGCATTCTTGCGTCAGATCCACGAATGACTTAGGCACATCAAATCCGATGATATCTGAAGGAAACGGAGGCCTTTGTTGATCTCTTATCACCGCCACGGCCACCGCAGCTGGGCTATAAGACAGGTGAGAACCGTAGCAGGCACATTTGTCAAGTCAGGCTTACCTTAGGCCAAAGTAGGGATGCTGGCGAGTTGCTAGTTCCCAGAGCACGATACCAAATGAGTAAACATCGGCTTTCATGAAATCAACGCTTGATGATTCACCCAAGACCTCAGGTGCTAGCCACTGAACTGTACCCTGAATCAACTCGCTGGAGGAACGCTTCTTCATTTCTTCCTTGAACCTAGTCAGGCCAAAATCGCTCACCTGCGTAACGCAAGTGTTGATTGATGGACAGCCAAGATCAAGGTAAGGAACATACCTTGACGTTCCATTTAGTATCAAGCAGGAGGTTGAGCGATTTGAGGTCGCGATGCACGATGCCTGAAGAGTGCAAAAAGTGCATACCCTTGGCCGCTTGATAGGCCATCTTATTCCTCAGCGCAAATGAAATGTTTGGGATGAGGTGATTGTGTAATAACTAACACAAAGAAATTATATAATTAGTTGATGTCTAAACCAAGGCTTGGTATGAGCGGAAGCGTACATCATAGAGTGACCCCAGGGCCATGTACTCCATTACAATGAACAAGTTGGGGCGCTTGGTGCAGGCTGCCATGAAAAGCACAATATTTGGATGTCGCAGCGCGGTCATCACGCGCACCTCCTCCTTGAAGTTGCGTTCCAAATCACGTGGACACCGCCCGTTGTCTTCGCTCATCACCTTGACAGCCACCTCCGTCCCCTTCCACATAGCCTTGTACACTCGGCCATAGCTGCATGAAGCCCACGCATTAGAGTTCGCACCGCACAACATGTGGAATGAAAAGTCAGGGCTCGTACCCTCCAGAACCGAGCGGTTCGCCCATCTCTAACTCGCTCGGATCGATCATCCAGCTTTCAACGCGCTTCCTCCGCGCTCGCAACAGGACGAAGCATATCAAGCACAGGGTCATCAACAGCCCGACGGCGGCCGCGGGCACTATGGTTCCAAGGATCGGCCCGAGAGGTACGTTGGAGCCAGCTGCCTGTGGCATTATAGGCGTCTCACAATAGGATCCGTGGTAACCGGACTGACAAATGCATGTCTGGTCGGCGGTGCACACGCCTCTCTCCGAGCATACACTGCCTTCGTGGATGCAGCCGTAGTAGGAGCTTACAGGTTGGCCATCGCACGTGAAGTTGACAAGAAAGTTAAGCAGCCGCTTGCGTCCGGCAGTACTCTGGCCTGGCAGTCCCAAGTAGTTCCTGGTCATGGCACATAAGCTTCTTGGACATCATACTGGCAAGAGAAGGGACGTACTTCTGAGCAAGGCTTACAGCTGCCGAGGCAACCTGGCTCCAATAGATCCAATCCGCCAGCGCTTTCGCTTTCACGCAGTCCACCATAGCAGACCGATGCAAGATGAACTGGTGATAGGTAGCGATGGGCCAGGATTGGGCACTCGGTCCCAGTACCAGCTCAAAGGCAGTCGAATCGGCGGAAAAGTCGTCAATAGCAGACATGATAGAGGTGTAATTTGGCCACACGCGATTGCCGGCCGGATTGATGAGGTCTCCCAGGAGTAGAGTCTTGTTTACTCGTATCTTTTCGACAACATAAAGCCCGAATGAATACACATTGTCGATGAGCGATCTGGTCGGGTCTGTTGCATTGATGTTGCGGCCCATGTCGTCCACAGGCATCTTTATGTCATTACCAACGCCTACCTTCCCTTACATTATCAGCGCTTGCATCCAGTGGCAGGAAAGCAGACAAGAATGACTTATACCCGAGTTGCAAACTCTGGACTAGCCTTGCTGAGCGCGTGCGTGATGAGATGCATTATAGTAGGTGCGGCCAGAGGAGTTATCACCGTAAGAGTAGCGTTTGGCAAGAAATTCGCTAAAGTCGGATTGAGTCGGCGAATGTACGAGTGATTCCAATTGTCGATTCGCCCCATCATAATCTCCACCAGCGTGGGGAAGTCAAAGACCAGCCTGCCTTTGTCCGTCAGTTCGGGTACCTAAAGACACCAGAGATGAGTTTCATCTGTGCTCAAAATCGATAAGAGGGAGAGCAGTACATTGTAGACAGGCCCAACTGGGTAGGCAATGATGGGTATTGTTCCCACATCTGGTATAATTGCACTTTGCTCTGCGGTCAGAGGAACACTTATCGCGCCGAAATCAATGTTGTCTGCTTATCGTGTGAGGTCGGTATCATAACAGTGAAACTAAGAAGGAGACGCACTTGCGGTAAAATCGGTTGTCGAATTCTGAGTAGAGCCCTCAAAGTAGTGCAAGCGTACACTGCTGGAGAGATAGTCGTTCATCCACTCATCATACAGATTGAAGTTCAGGCCTTCGCCGATCAGCCACGTCAGAGTAAATCCACGTTTTCCATTGCACGTTACTGTGCCCAACATGTCCATCATCTTCCTGGAAAGTGACACGAGCTAGGTTAAAGATCTAGCTGCCTTCATGAGTACGAAGGGGTACGTTTTGTAAGCCAAAGGCAGTGGCGTATATCCGAGTGCTGCAACTTCTCTAATGGCGCGCGAGTTCACTTGCGTCCACGCGGCGAACTCCAGTAAGTGTTCGAGCGGACTGCAATCCTGGGAAACTATTGCCTTCTTCAACAAGATGAAGTTGATAACACACATCGGCCAGGATCCAGGCAAGACTCCATTTATGACGTCATAAGCTAGGAAAGTCGATGAGAGATTCTTGCTCGCCTCCAAGAGCGCTGACCTAACAGATGCGTCAGAAGCATTAACGATAGCTCCTGATGTTATTGGATGAGTCAGTTCGAGAGGAATGAGCCCACTGGAAGACAACCGAACCAGCGTTGTTCTTCATCCAAGCATATTTGGCTCCTTCATCCTGGGCCATGACGCGACCTGAATAGCTCATGCTGTAAGGTGTGCTCTACATTGATCAAGTAAGCGTGACATTAGCACATAACTCAGCTGAGCTCGACATCTGATGTACCTTGACGAAGTCAGTTTGAGAACACCCTGACTTCCCCGTCATAACAGCGATATCGGCGATTCCGGGAATGGCGCTCCAGTTTGCAGTGCGGTTGTCGTTTACCGCATTCCACACGTTCGCAAAGTTATCGTTGAACAGGGATAGGGCTCGCCCGAATGTCGAACCGACCATGCCAGCGCTATCGTTGGCATAGCCCAGTTGTATGCGCTCGTTGGGCAGATCAGCAGACGGATTGAGCGCCTTGATGGCCGAGTCATTCCACCAGCGTATGCTGCCCAGCCATATGTCTCCGAGGGTGTACCCATCCAAAATCTTTCGTTCCCCATCAGTACAAAGTGAGTGAGATACCTCACAAGAATGAGCGGCCAGACTTTTAGCCCAGCAGATGCTTGTACCAGTGTCTGATTAACAGCGTCGAGCGAGGGGAGGTTGTAGAGGACCACGATAGGCTGTGCCATGATTGGCAGCAGCACCAACCCTAAGGCCTCAAGTAAATCCTTCGCAAACCTCCTACCCGAGGCCGCCACCACCACATAATCCTGATATTTCCACAACACAAGTAATATTGTTAAGTTATTATAAAACAAAAAGAATACAGGACGTACGAGCACTGGATTCTCCGACATGTAGCGAGGCAGTGCATCGGGTACCCCACTCGGGTCATAGGAGATAACAGTGTCGTCATCTGCAAACTTTAGTCGGCGCTTGAGTCTCCATTTTGAAAGGAAGGGTAGTCACTGCGTTGGCTCTTCAGCGTACCTGATAAGCGTCGGTCAGCTGCTTCATCATGGATGCCGCAAAGGACCCCCCTGCACCATTGACGTACACTGTAGCTATCGGGAGGAGGAAACAGCTGTAAGGAACAGGGCTGGTACAACAGATTCCCGTTTGCAAGAGCGAAGTGGTAGTGTACGTACCAAGTGCCGGGCTAGCCGCCACCAGAACCAACAGCATCAGCTGAAGGTGTGCCATGCCGCCAAGGTGGGGTTTGAAGAGAGTTGGAAGAAGAAGACTGAACAGCTGCCTGAAGAGGGTGAAATGAGGGGCAGGTATGGTTCCAGCTGGAACGGTTGATGGTCTTGACGTCAGCACAGGAGTCTGGATCCTGGCAGCACGTCAAGTTGAAAAGTCCTGAGGTTGCTGATGGCATCGAGCAGGGGCGTCCGCAGAATCATCGGGTCTGTCTGGCCATCACATCACTCTGCACTGCAGAACCGATTGGGTGATGCACCTTGTTCACTAGGCACGATGTCAGTCAGTCACTTATACAAGCCGGACGAACCGTGCAGTGCTGGCCTTGAACATATATAGGTTAGAAGACGCTTAGTGGATTCCACATGTCAGTTCCGAGACGTGATGGGAGCGCTGGTAGAATGGTCGTAGGAAGTCGCCGTGTGCTGCCCGGCCTGGCTGTTGCTCCGCGTCAAGCTTGTTTCATTCCACTTGGCGGTGACGACCTCCGTACGTAGGTAGCGTTCGGCACCTGCTAAAAGAATCCGTGCTGCGAAGCTCGGAAGAATAACGGGCCGTGCCTTAGGGCTGGCTGTGCGATCTCTGGTGTGACCCTGAGCACGTCGTGGTGTCGTGCTGCCTCTTCCGTGACGGCCTTCAGCATCTATGGTAATCGTTATGCTAGCATCTAAGATAAGATCGAGTTAAAGATGGATAGGTGATGAAGTGGACCGTCGCCCTGATCGCCTGAGTCTTGTCACTCCAACGCCGAAAGCGGACCGTCAAGATATGTATAATGCGCGCCAGCAGTTGGCATGGAAGGGAAGCCGTCACGGTGAACGCGCTAACCAGTGAACTCACTTCCGAGTCATACATTGTAATCAATTGAGAATGGACATACCTCAGCGCGTTCAATCATCACTGAGCTTCTTACGAAGAGGAGGACGGCGCCGACCACCAGCCGGCTGTCGCTTCTTGAACTCTACGGCTACGACGGGGTCATCTTCCTCCTCCTTTTTGGCCACGCGGTCGTCCTCCTCTTCCGCGTCACTGTCGGAGCTGTCCTGTTCGATCTCTCGTGTTTTCTGCCTCTTGAGTGCCCGTTGATCTTCCTCTCGCTTCTCACTGTCACATAGAACAATTAGAATATTCGAGGACAAGTCGAGGGGTAGAACGTACATCTCGCTCTTCTCTACTGTTACCCAAGTGCCATATGGACCTGATCGGTTGCTTCTTTCCTCCTGATGTTCAGTTTCTTCCTCTCTTTTTCGCGATTCCTCTTCCTCTCGCTTCCTCTTTTCTTCCTTCTTCCTTTCTATAAGCTCTTGCAGCTCACTGTTCTCCTCTACTGCCTGGGTCTCTTCTGTGGGCTGCGCTTCTTCTTCCACTGTAGAATCTCAGTATATCCATTTAATCAGAAGGCGAGCGTAGAACTTACCAGGAGCTGCGTATCCATGCTGTTGATAAAAAGCTGAGAGTCTTGCCTTTTCTTCGGATTGAGCTGATACGAACGCTTCGTCTGTGTAAGGAGATCACTCCATAAGCAAGATTAACCTTTCAAACACGAAGCTCTAGGAATTCACTTGCCATTGCTTCCGTAGTAAAAGTACTGTGGTTGCCTCGCCTCTCGAACATCTGTATGCGACGAATGCATGATCTGCTGGTCAGACAAATGTAACATGGATGAATGGAGAAACCGGGAAGCGCACCGGACGTGTGAGCGGCATAGCCCTTGCTTACGTCCTCTGCATACTGCTGGCTGGCCGCCTGTACGTAGATACCAATGACGGTAAGCACCGATCAGCCTTCGAGGTATGATTGGCAAGTGTGCCAACTCTGGTCTTGCGCACCTTCTGTATCTTTTGGAGCTCTGCTAGAACTTCGTTGGTCTCCTTTTCTTGAGCTATCTTCGTCTTCTTCAGATTATCAAAGTGCTCCCTGACGGCTTGCTTGTGTCGTGCACCCTTTTCGTGCGCTTCTCTTGTCTGTTGCCACGATGCATCGTGAAGATCACTGCGTTAGTACCGCCAATCTTTAATTTGATTTTAATTATTTAAAGAGTAAAATGATTTCGATATAAATATTTAAATACAAATAATTTTGGCAATCGTGCGCACCAGCTTTTTATCGACCATCCAACATTTGCAGAACTTGCAGTAGTACTTGGCCTGCGAAATCCAGTATTCCGTCCTATGCAGAAGAAGAAGAAGAGAATGCGAGCCAACTTAGGCACACTGTGTGGAAAAGAAAATATCAAGAACGTACATTTTGAACAACAAATGATCTTGGTGGTGTAGAAATGCAGGTAATCTTGTCCTACGCTTGTGATTCACTAACTTTTCTCTTCTTTTTCTTTTCCCTTTTCTCAAAGAAACAAATCAAATTAAAAACAAATTTGGAGGTCCTTCAAAACTTGTGGATAGGCCTGTCTTGATGTATTCATGGTGTAAGATGAATAAATTGAGGATAGTCATGATGTCATGCAAGCAAAAAATTTATTGATCGAATTACTATCTCTCATTTGTTTGGGTTGTTTTTTTTTTTAATCACGCTGCCCGCCGGCCTCGCTGTCCAGTTGCACAATCGATCTACGCAGAGGTTCGAGCACCTTCCTGAGGTCCTGGCCGAGGGAGAGGAGGAGGCCCACATTCGCTTCCTCGGTATCTTCGAGGATGAAGGTGATGACCAGCGGGAGGTGGTTGATCTGGACCACTACGAATTCGGAGAAGAAGGAGACCACGCTCTCGTTCTTGCCCAGTTGGATCTTGTTGATGTGATCCACCGCCACGGCGAAGGTGGCCGCCAACGACCGGGCGAGTTCATCGCTGGTTCCCTTGTTGGCCTGCACGAGCGGCACGCCGTAGGAGTCCGTCACGTACACACCCGAGAGGCCGGTGACTCGCCCCAGCAGGTCCTTGGCCAGCTTGTGTAGCTCGCTCTGGTCTCCTTCCATGATTGAATCGAATACGATAATCTAATTTTGCGCAAAGATGGAAAAACGAGATGTAGCTCACCTTTTCAAAAGGAAAATCGTAAAAGAAAGAAGAAAAGAAAATGATACAAAAGGAAAAGAGAAAGAAACCCTTGAAGAAAATGGGAATGTAATTTTCATTTGGGGATGGAGGTAGCAGAGCTGAAGCCGCCGTTCGTGGCGACTTTGGAGATTGTTCTGGAGCGGCTGCGTACCAAGTTCGACCCGAACATCGATGCACGCCTCCTTAACCTGTACCAGCTCGGTTCGTGCAACTCATTTTCCCAATTTTGCAAAATAAAATATAAAAAAGAACGATAGAAAGAACTTCTTTATTAACTTATCCTATATTTGTTTAGAATTTCAATATTTATTTACTTTTTGTATTAATAATACGTCGAAATTGCAGGATCGCGCGTGTATGGCACAGCGAATGAGAAGAGCGACTGGGACTTCATGGCTATCGTCACGCACAGCGTGTTTCTGCCGGATGACGGAGAACATTATTTGTGGGAATGCTACGATGACGGTACCGCTCTTGATATCAACATGAGAAGAATGTAGCTGATCGTTTTCTTAAGGCGAGATCAACGTTGCGCTCTATGATGCGCACTACTTTGGATTGATGGTGCGCGAGCATCGTATGGAGGCTATCGAGTGCGTGTGCTTACCGCCCCAATACGTCTGGTTGGAAAAGAAGCACTTCACGCTTGAATTGGATTTGGACATACTGCGACCGATGGTATTCAGGCCTCCCTCTTCCTGCTATTGCTGTAAAGCTAATCCTGAGTATCCTGACCAGGTGAGTTGGATCACACGGTTGCGAATGTCGATGGCACAGAAAAGACTGCAACTTGAGCCCTACAAGGCCAAAAAATGCATCTTTCATGCCATCAGGTACGTCGTTTTCGCACTACAAGTGGTCGAACACGGGAGGATTGTGGACTATTCGGCGGCCAATCACTACCTCAAGGACATCCAAACCTATCCATCGTCCAAATGGGAGGACCTCAAGACTGCCTTCCACAAGCCGGTTTTCTTGAAGCTTAGGGACGAGTTGTTCAGCAAGACACGCTACAATGAGCTCTATTCTCGCATGGATATGGAAGCCGAGGTGTATGCGCATCTCTTCAACACGCGCGACAAAATGGCCTTCCTGGGACCGGATATACGTACACTTGGTTCCTCCGTTAGTGAGCAGAAGGTGATAGTGGACGATCCTTCTGCCACCCTTGAGACAGTCCGATTTCTACGCGAGCACGGCATACAACAGCTCAGAGACCAATACCGCATACGATTGCTCCCTCATACTCAACATTCCAACATCATCCATCTGGCGCCTACAGTATGCTCGCCTCCTTATTTTGATGATTGCTTTGTTGAAGTGCTGATGAAATAATTGCCAGATATCTTCTCCACGTGATTCATCGATAGTACAGGAGTGTGGCCAAGGACTCATCATAGATGCTCAGGATAGGTTCTTGCAATACTGATCTTTGAGGAGATTGTACTTGGTCTCATCTTCCTGTTACGGTATCAAGCTGGAAGGTGCTGTATCGATCCATGAGAACCGTACCGAATGATGGTCAGGCAAACTTCAGCACTGAGTGTGCACGAATGGACTGGAACACTGCTGTTATTTATGAAAGAATAGACGGTACGTCGTACGCACCTTCTTTGACCTTCCATCACTATAATCACACTTTTTTTGCAGGTCATGCGGCTTGCCTCTACTGGAACAAGTACTCCGAGAAGTGGAGTGTTGCTTCCAAATGTACATGGGCTCTGAATGGCCAAACTTGTTCAAAACTCAACATAATCGGATCACTCCAGGGGAGCCTGATGCAATTGCGAACATGTGTTACCTGGAGCTCAGTGAGCGGCGACCATTCCAAGACGTATTCTGGAGTATATGGAGAAATAAGGGCTACGCTCTTCCAACAGATATGGATCGGTACTACAATTCCTTTACGTAACTCTCAAGTTTACTTATCACCACGTGCAGATGCTTTACGTTCCTGATGGCTACCAATCGTCACCGCTATGTCACCGGTTATCCTGATGACGTCTTGGCCCTCGTTTCCGTGACCAATCTGAGCACAATGGAAGAAGAGAACTTTGAGGCCGTAGCTGTGCGTACCCTTCCATGCAAAGTGTTAGCTCTGGGCAGTCAACTCATGACAACATACAGAAAACGTTTGGCTGGGAGATACCGAAACTGCGCGACGATCTTAGTTCTTGGGAGGAAGTCCGTCGGGCAGCAAATGACATCAATCCCCTCAAGTGCTCTGGTTTCATCGCAGTCGATGCAGCTTTCAATAGAGTGGGCATCAAGTCTCCGCAGTTCGTAGCTATGGAGTGCACGCTCACTTTCTCTAATAATGGCTTTGGCCCCATCAACCTCAACGCTGATGCGCTGGATGAAGAGGGAATGTTCGAACTTATTCGTCATGGAAGTGCTGGTACCCAATCGTCCCTCTTCTACTTCCGTGCCTTGGCTGATGCATGGTATGACAACAGAGCTCCTATTGCATTACTTTCCGCGATGGCGACCGCTTTATGCGCGCTTAGCTCCAGCGTTTGATGCGCTATGCACTGAGATAGAGGAAGCCTACATACAAGTGGCAGACCAGTTGCGCACCGAGACCGGCGATGGCAAACGGCGACAGCTATTTGCACAACTGGCAGGGCGTTATCCATTCAAGCCTGTTCTGTTCGCACTTGATAAGGGTGTAGCCCTCACCGGTACGTCTACTGGCCCGTTTGGTACTTGCCCTCTGCTGACACTTATGTGTGGCAGCGAGGGAAATGTTGCAGGTGACCCGCAATAAAGCGGTGCTCAAGTATGTGACCTCGCAATTGCTGAAGAAACCGCATACAGCCGTGGAAAAACCTAGTGATGATTGAGACGTGCTTCGTTGGACCCTTCATTCCCAGTAAAACTGCGGCTCTTCCCGCGCCTCATCGACGCGCTCCTCGTTATCGTTGGCCGTATCGCTGGGCGTGTCGCTGGCCACCGATTCAGGCGAAGTAGTGGAAGGAGCAGCAGAGGGATGTACAAAATGTGGTAGAATGGACGAGTCCGAAAGAGATACAGGCGATGGCGGCCTATTGCGGTCTTCACGTTCCGACCTGCTATACAATCACATTAGATCGCTTCTGTTATACCTGCATGTCAGGACCAGCCGTACCCCCAGTCTCCTGAACCATAGGCGCTCCAACTTTGTCCCCGATCGTCTCGATCGCTACGACCCTCACGACTGCGATCGTCATGTCTCTCATAGTGATCTCTCCTTCCACCATTTCGGTCTTGTTCACGATCAGCTGATCTTGATCTCTCGTGTTCTCTTCGCGGTGATCGCCGGATTTCCTCACGCTCGCTGGGCAGAATGAGGTTTGTTCTATTCTCTGAGAACTCATGTTACATTGAAGTACCTGTATCGGGGTCTCTTTGAGCTGATAGATGCAGGCGGTCTTTCGATATACTCAGGCAAGCGCTTATGTACACTCCTTTCGTCTGGTGGTTCTGACTTGACTGTCATGCTCGATGCTTTTAGTTTGTACTCTACATGCGTGATATAAGTCCTCAATCAAGAAGTCGCAATCGCTTGGAAGAAGGGTACTCACCTAGCTGCTTCGTTCTTGCCGTTAACTTCTGTGGGTTGATCGTGAAACAGACTTGGCATTCACCCACAACAAATTCAATATCTGCCACGCGCGGGATCACTCCTTCAGCATGCACCGATGAACCGATACTGTTGTCGAACTTACCCGCACCGCAGGCCCGGCACTCTGTATAGTACGTGTCCTTCGTTACGGTGTTGTTTCTCGCACTCTCCGTCTATGTATATGTGTATGGATGAATCAGGATTACTGAGCATGGAATCAGCCATCAAGGACGCACATTCGCACTAGTGCGAACAATGTTATGTGCACATTGTTCCTTATGGTCCGTCAACCGGCCCTGTCTTACACAGTGGGTGCTGTTATAAGGGCAGCGCTCAAAGTAGCGCGACTGTCCGAACGGCGCACCCACACGACAAGCACCAAACGCAACTTCGATCAGTCAACAAGGCCACACACACAGACTGAGTACACAGGCCGAGGAGTACCACAGTCTTTCCTTCCTTGCATGTACCCAAATGAGGAAGGATACGCGAACAGGGCATCTTGTGCGACGGATGATAGGGACACACCCACCATACCTGTGCGCCAGGCACACATACGAACATGTTAGTAGCAGCTCTTGTCCTGGGTGGTTCCCAGTTGAATATTCATATATGGGTGGTGCACCTCTTCTCCCTCGTCGATGATGAGCTTCCTGTCTTCGAACAGGTGAGCCAGGTCCTGCGGCAGCTCCATCTGTCGTGTAGGACTGACTCTTCGTTAATTTGGAAATGATTTCGAAAATGCTATATCGTTTCGGAAACGCTTTTGAGTTGGTACTAAAGAGATCTCGCGAAGAAGATCTCGCCCCAAATAAAAGGAGGTAAATGGTACGGGAGGACACCCCGTCGAACCACAGGCCCGCGACACTGTTTTTACTTGTGTTCCTTGCCATTCAGGTTCCCATCACCTTGCTACTCACTCAATTTTAAATCGAGTCTCCGTCTCACTTCGATCTTTTTGCCTTTTTGCCTGCTTTGGGGGTATACCTCCCCTCCTGGTTGGTACATACATACATACAGGTACTGTTGCCGGTGCAGTACTACCTCGGGCAGGTTGTGCGACGTCAAGATCCTACGCGCGCCGCCACGACCTACGCCACTGATCCTCACGTACATCCCCACAGTGAGTACTTTGGGGGCTCCTTCCGTCCTAACCACGTTTGGCGACAGGACGAGCGCTTCGCGTGGCGTATGTTCTCACCCTTGGGTCAGCTTGTGCGTTGCAGTGTGATCCACTCGTTTGCTAACGGCACAGTTGTCCCTGTGAGCAAGTACTGCACTACATGTTTCTGCGTAGGTGGTGGTTGATGACATGCATGATGATGACTTACCATCGCCTTCGGTTTCTCTGATGTCGCAGGCTCTACCATCCGACATGGATCGGACTAATGGAGAAGTGTCGCGAGAGGGTGAGGGACGAGATCACACGCGATCTGTGCGCGCGAGCAAAGGACGACGCGCCTCTGCTGCGAAGGTCGATCAAAAGGAAAGACGAGCAGGGTCTGGAACGGACGATCGAAACGGGAAACGAAACCGATCTCTGCAAAAGGCTGGGCCATCCGCAAAGGCTCCCGTGAGTGATCGGAAACAGAGACACAAGGAATCCGCCAAGATTGAAGTTGGAATCCCATCGAGTGGGGAAGAACAGCGTAAGCGAGTGAAGGCAAAGCAATCCACATGGGCTTCATCCATCGTGGATTCCTGGAACCAGTATTGGTTTGAATACCGCATCTCCTACGCGCAGCTGGTCTTCTTCCGCTTTGTCTTCTTCTCCACCTTTGCGTTCGACTGCTGGACCCAGATTCATCGTGCCGTGAAATACTCCCGATGCTTGGAGTTCAACATTTCTCATCTCCCTTCCGCTGCAGAGGCATGGATCCTCTCGCCCCGCTCAGTTATCGACTCTCCATCGCTACAATATCTTCTCGACTCCTTCTCTTCCCTCATCACCAAAAGTATTTCATCAGCGCTGCAGTCTCTCTACCAGATCGATTCAATTCGCACTGCAGTTGCCTGGGCGTCGATCCCATCCGTCGGCCAACTCACGGAGTTCTGGAGCACCCTCTTCTTACTTCCGCCATCACAGACATCACTCATTCTCTGCTGGGCTTTGATGGCCTTCATTGCTCTTCGTGTCGCTGTGGGTGGGGCACGCCGGTGGGAGATAGTTATGCTAAGCTTCTTGCAAGCCTATCACTACTACACATCCCAGCTCAACCTCTTTCAGCACGAACATCTCCTCGCAATTGTCACCTTCATATGGTGCTGCGTAGACTGGAATCAGGTGGAAGAGGAAGCTTGTTCAACCTCCACCACGTCGAATAGAATGCGCGCCACCGTCCGCTGTTGGCCAATGAGGCTCATTATTGTTCAGGTACCCATTCCATTGCATCAGCAATAATCAGCAGTACGGCCGGTGCTGAATCAAGAATCTCTGTTTGTCAGGTGGCCATAGTGTACTTTTGGACCGCCATCGCCAAGATGGATCCAGTGTGGTTAGGACCAGACTTTTTGCCATCCCTTTTCTCTCCTCGCTTCAAGGCCGTTCTCGACACCTACTTTCATCCTGCACTGGCCAACATCTCACTATTCTCCGACATCTCACCTGGGCACCTCTGGCAGTTTGCTGCTCTGGCCACCATCATCCTTGAATTGCTACTCCCGGCCCTCCTTCTTCTAGCTCCAGGACCGTGGCTCAATGCGTTCCTCTTCCCTTTCGGTATTGGTCTCCACGTTTCGATGGAGGCTTCAGGGCTGCAGATTGGACATTTCTCGTACTTCATGGCCGTTTTCTACCTCCTGCTACTTCCACACTGCTTCGTTTCGGGCCTTCAGTCTCTGATGACGCTCTTGACGAGAATGACAGACCTACTGCTCGGGCTTGAGAGGTCCTTCATCATGGTCCCTCTAGACCTCGCGATAGCCATCACATGCTGGGTCGCCGGACATTACATCGTGTGGACAAAGATGCGCTTCGAAAGGACAGTTCTCTTTTCCATGCTGCTGACCTTCGATACCATTGCGTTCGTCTCTTGGATATGGAACAAGATCAACAGCACCCAGGTCAATCGTCATGGATCACGGCCCCTACCAAGGCGGTGGCTGATTACATCTGCCCTTGCCTTTCTGCTGTGCTGTGGGATTCTTGTTGCCTTCGAGGAACACACGCAGCAGTGCATGAAACTGCATCAGACCGGCTCTCAAGACGCGCTCAAGATGAGCAACCTCACCCTTGGTAAGAACATCATTTGCCAGTTGTACCTGACGTCGCCATGAGGGCTAATCAGCCATTATCTTCTCAACTCAGCTATCGCCTACCTGGAGAAAGCCGTAGCTGTCGCATCGCATCCCAATGCAGATATGATCGCTGATCTAGCCATACTTCACGAAGGCATCGCTGGTGGAAGAGAAGGCAGCCCACATGATGATGCAGCACTCCGTTACTACGCCCTTGCTCTACAGATTGATGGCGACAATATCAAGGCTCTCGTGGGTCGAGTGCGACAGGCAGATCGCAACGCAACTGTGACACTCCAGAAGAGAGAGAAAAAAGGGAACAAGGGGCCACTTGACGAGAAGGAAGTGCAACGTGGCATGTGCACCGTGATCGAGGACCTCAGACGAAGAGCCGAGGCTGTCGTGCGGACCAGCTGCGGTTACTTCGATGCGGCCGAGTGCGAGACTACACGTAACTTCGCCCGCAACTATGTCCTCCTTCGTGTGCTGCCACAGCTCACCTCCAAGTGGTACTGTGAAAGAGAGAGCTGAGCTATGAAGCGAACATTCCGGCACGAGTGCCCCGACCGTATGCAGGATCGCCAATGTCAAAAAAGCAGAAGCTTCAGGAATGATAAGAACGAATGTCGACAATAAGCCGATTTTCGTGCTGCGGAGTGTAGCGGTGACCACATTTCTTTCCTTTTGCTTTAGATAACTCGTTCTCACACATTGCTGGTCTTGCCCTTGGGCCAAAGGGCTACGCGCCAACCACGTTGGTCTGGCGTACACATCCGCAAAGCCTGTGTACAGCGCCACAGTGGCGGAGGCCACAATGCGTCGGAGAGCCTCGAAGAGCGCCGGTCCGAAGATTTCGGTCGCGCGAAGGCTGCAAGAGATGCAAAACGAACACGACGAGGATGGGAAGAGCATGGATGGGGAGGAAGCGGAGGCCGTGGATGAGGAAACAGCGCGTGTCCCACCACAGCCTATCGCAGGCAAGACTCGCCCGGCAAACGCCAGGTATCTCGCCTTTTTTCTTCCTTTTTGAATTTTTTGTTTTCGCCTAAATCGTGACAGGATATTTCCCTGCTTAGATCTCGAAATTTCGCAGTACACTCTTTGCATTCCTCTCCATTGTGCTCTGCAGCAAACGTGCACGTTTTCTTTACACTCCTCATCTAACGTTTTGTTGGGTGGTCGCCCCCAACACCTTGGGCTTGTCTCTGGATTTGGATGGCCAGTCGGAAGCGCAGGGGGCGGACGAAGATCGAAGCGCAGACGACGACGAGGCCATCCCCGTCCCCTTCCCCTCCTACGGCTTCGAGCGGACCTGACGAGAGCGCAGACGAACAACCGGGGAGCGGCGTGGTTAGAGAGGGGCAAGAGGAAGAAGAGGAAGGAAACAGGGAAGAGGCGGGGGCGGGGGCGAATTCCGAACCCAATTATAACGGCAGCGGCAAAAGGGGGCGGCAGCAGGCGGACATTCGACATTACGTGAGAACGGGGCCGAAGAGGGGCGAATCGCTGAAGAATCAGCCACCATCACCATCACCCACGCCTTCTACATCAACATCATCGTCATCCCCTGCATCGCAGCCACAGCCTAACACGAAGCTCACCATCAAAGTGCCCAATCGCGTAATGCGAGGCATTGACAAGGGGGCGAGCTTGGGAATTACCACTACCACCACGGGGGGCACCAAGAAACGCAAGATGCTGTCGATGGAGGTACTACACGACGAAGTGGTGCCTCTCCATCGACCGCCGCATCATCTCAGCCCACATGAAGATGGGAGCCGCACGCGCAAGCGGCAGAGGGTCCACTCTGCATCATCGTCGCCATCATTGGCTGGGGACGTCATTAATTTCGACATCAACAAGGGCAGCTCTGAACCCACTTCGCCCCTCGTGGATGATTACACTGATCATCTCGTCGAGAATTCGAGTAGCGGCAGGCTGGGGAGGAAATCATCATCATCATCGATGGGCCTTGCCGATGCAGCGGGACAGGGGCAAGTGCAGCAGAGGGGAAAGGGTGCCGGCAAGAGCATCGCCGCAGTGGCTTCGATGCGAAGTGGTAATGGCGTGGCTGGGAAATCGAAGTTGCTGAACAGCGGCGCGGCGGTGGGAAGTGGCAATGCGACCACATCGACCACATCTAGAGCGAGATCGTCTTCTGCGACATCCTCTTCCTCGAAGGGCAGACCTTCTTCGGCCACCCGATCTACAAGAACGGCCTCATCTACATCATCTACCCATGATGAGAACGATTTTGGGGTTGAGGTCGCACCTTCTTCGGTGGAAACGAATGGAGAGAACGGGTCGGGAGCCCACATGGAAGGGGAGGAAGGCGCTAGCGGGCTCCGGCGCGCAGCTCGCCGCTCGCGTTCGGCTAGCTCCACTCAAGGGACCGTCATCAGTGGAAGTAGGGTGGGTAGCTCTGGGGGCGACTTAAAGATAAAGATAAGGCTGGAGAAAGGTCGCACCCTGCAGGACATCGAGAGTGGTGCGGCCTTCGCCACCATCAGCACCAGCACCACGAGCGATAGTGGCGGGCGCCGAACAAAGGCAATCTCGCCACTGAGTCGAATGCCATCGCCACCCTTCGCTTCTTCTTCATCTATTGATCTGCCATCATCGCCTCTTGATCTCTCGCTGCCTTCTTCACCCACTTCTCTTCTGCTTGCACACTTTCCTTCGCCCCCTGGGCATTCAGGATCGGCGAGCTCTCAAGGATGTCTTTCCACATCTACAAGCACAACCGCTCTCTCTTCGTCAGATGCGGCAACTATGCGCTCAGAACCCGTGCTGATTATAAATTGCCCTTCAATTACGAAGGATAGTCATCCTCTCTTCCAACGGGCCTCTGCTATCATGGCCACTAAGGGTGTGATTTGCATGTACCTTGCCTTGACAAGAACAGACATTCATTTATCTCTTTAATGCAGGCACGTTGGAGTCATCAGGCTTCTCTGATGAGGAATACGCGCAACTGAAGACGGAGATAGGCCAAATTGATGAAGCACACCAAAAGCTTCTTAAGAAAGTATGTTACCAAGGATGTATGTGTGTCCTTGATTTGGCTCATTCATTCAACAATGCAGGTGGAGAAGGAGATTGCCAAGCTCACCTTCTGGAATGAGAATCATCCTATGGAACCAGTCCCACTTGCAGGCACGTCCTTGTCTACGCAGCTGCCTCATCTCAGCGCAAAGACAAACCATACGTCTTGGTCAGGGCCTTACCTTCTTCTAACAGATGCTGATGAGTACGAGAAACGGAAGAAAGGAAAACAAGCGCCACTCCCATCTGCGCCCGTTTCGTTTTCCTCTGGTCCGCCGTCGCCGCTTGCTCTCGTATCTGCTGAAGCCAACCCTCTAGATGGAAACACAGAGTCACCGTCGCCGCACTTGCCGCCTGGGCTCAGTACATCTTGCAGTGCCTTGCCTTAACTGCTGCCTCTGCTCATTGTTTGCTTGACTTTACAGCGCGACTGCCTCGATCAATCCGAATTCTAGCACGCCACTTGGTTCCTGATGCATTGCCCCTTGGCACTGACACATCCCCACCATCGAAGAATAAGAAGTACGCGTTAAAAGCAAACAATTCAACACTTGGCAATGTGAAGAAGCGTAATAACCTTAATATGGCAATAGGCGAGAGCAACCAGCTTCGTCTGCTCCCAAGCCTACAGCAGATCTACCACCACTTCGTGCTGCCAAGAAAAAAGGTAGCAGTGTATTAACGGCGTCACTCTTTAGGATCGTGGCTTATGATTGGGCATCTCTCACTTATTAGGCACTGCGAAGGATACACCAGATGAAGGAGAGGAGCTTGCTCTTAGTTCCGACGTATCTGATGGTAGCCCCTGATTTGCTTCGTTCTAGGTCATGTGTATGTTTAAGTGTGATCATCTACGTTCAGGTTCGGACTACTCGGGTTCTGAAGAAGGGAAAAGAAGACGACGACGAACAGGTTCTGTGCCGACTAAACCTACGCAGCAGAAACGGCGGAAGGCCAGAGCTGAAGAGGAAGCAAGCAAGGGACGAAAAGCAAGGCAACACGCTTCGTCAAGCGAATCAGAGGGACGTGTGATGAGCTTACGGGAAATGGTCATCGCTCGCCAGAAGAATTGGGGCAACTTTCATCTTTCTCCCCGGCGCGGCGGCGAGAGCGGCCATCGCGAGGAGACGCCAGAGGACACTGGAGCTTCGAGCCAGGATCAATTGGTCATCACCACGCTCGGCACTACTCCGGGATCGACTTCATCTGGTTCTGTCAACCAAACTTCTACTTCGACGACGAGCGGAGGTGGAAGTGGCGGTAGCAGTGGGGCTGGAGCCGGAGGTGGTGTGGGTGGTGATAGTGGAGCGGGTGGGGGAGGTGGCGCGGGCGACGGAGCTGGGGACGATGATGATAAGCGGGATGAGTATATCGATGGAACTCCTCGACGACAGGTACGTACTGCATTCACGCCACCTTAATGCTTGTCCTTACATTTTAGCGATCTATTGCAGCGTAAGGCCAAGCGACAAGCACGTGGTCGACGGAGAGGACGTGCTAACGATGAGTACTACTGCAGTGCCCGTGAATTGTTTCTTATTCCATTATAACGAGGTGATGGTTTGCGCACTAGGGATTCTGGAGCTGAGGAGGAAGAAGACCTACGAGTGAAAGAGTCGGAACTACATGCTTTTTGGAAATCACTTTTGCCTTATTTTGCTCCTATAACCGACGAGGATCTCAAGCTAGTAATGCCAATTCCCGAGAATGATGACTCGTACTGGCGCATTCCTCTTCTCGGTCGATACTACCGTGAAGTGTGGGCTGAAGAAGATGGAGAAACGTACGCCGTTCATTGATTGATGTAGTTTTCCTGCCTCTCATACCTCGCTATCAGTGTCTCTGATTTGCGTAGACCCAAGCCTAGGCCTACGGCTCTTGGAGCACAAGCTGGCGTTGGCGGAAAGACAGTACGACCAGTTGGCACGGCATTAACGAAACAGAAAGTGGCCAACATTAAGAAGCGTATCCAAAAGCGCAAGGGGAAGCGTAAGGCCAACTCAGATGATGATTACGTTTTCTCCGCCGAAGAAATGGAAAGCGAGGAGGACACAGGCGTACGTTCATCACTGTACTGAGAAAGTCTGTTCGTCTGTTGACCTAGTGTTTTCTCTAACAGGCCGATATGGAAAGTGAGATAATCAATGATCTTGTTGGCGAAGAAGGTGACATGGGCTCTTTGGGTACTGCCGTGTTGTTGTGTGCAAGTGATCTGTTTGTTTCGGTTTAGCATTGACCGTGACAACAGGATTTGGAGATGACATTTACGCATTTACCGAAGATGATGACGACTTCGCTGGAAAGCGACCAGGTGCTCTAGGTACACTAAACTCAACTCTTGTACATTCTTTGCCTCATGATGTTCGTGTACAGGCAAAGCAAAGGCTAAACCTAAGAGACCTAACGGAGATGAGTCCGCAGCTATGCGAAAGCGCAAGCGTGACCAGTACCTTGCTGGCGAACTTTTGGATGGGGATGTTAGTACCACATCTCTGGACACTCCCGGCCTTGAGGGAGATACATCATCGCGAGAGGATCCCGGCTCTATACCCCCTCTGACAGGCGATTTTACCACGCGCTTATTATCGGCCCTGATGGAGGAGAACATCATCTTCCCAGCGCCGTACACCACAACAGCTCCCTACCTGCCGGGAGGCCCTGAATCCGGTATGGAAGGCGGAGGCTTCCATACCGGTCAAGCGAGCATAGGTGCGAACGCCGATTGGAGCATCGAGGGTAGCGGAGACAGCGTGGGCAACGGCTTCGGAAGTTACAGCGAACTTGAGGATAGTTTGGGAGAGACCAAGGGCGGGAAGGGCATTAAAGGCCTCAAGGGACCTGCGGCGAAAGGCCCCAAGGCCAAGCAATTACAGATGAGCAAGGTTAAGAGTGAAGGAGCAATCAAATCCCTATCGGGGTCAGGCGCGCACAGCGCAGCAGCTGGTGGCGGTTCTTTCAGCACGGCAACTTCGACGACTACACCTGTGCCTCTGTCAGCTTCCTCGGCCTCTATCACGGCTAAAAAGACACCTTGGGGTACCGTCACCGATGTACCAGCTATACCCGTACGTCAGGTACACAAACTATCCTCTTATGATCAGCCAATTCATATCTAACACAGCATACCATCTAGATGCCTGTGGACTATTCGCAAGCCAGCTACCTTTCTCTGGAAGATCGGATAAAACTGGAGTTGCGTTCCATAGGCCTTCTAGCTGACGCTGATGTGGGTAAGTAAATGGGCTTTGTACGGCAAAGATCGGGAAGGGGTTGCTCATCCTATTTGGCAGATCCTCGCACGCGAGAGGATGATGAACTGTGCGCAGAGCTCCGCTACTTGCGCCAAAAGCTAAAGCAACAACTTGCCCAAAATAACAGACGAAGGTGCGTGTTTGTTTTTCCTCACCACACCAGTTCATTCGCCTCATATGCCATCCCATCCCACGCGCATTCTTCCCACCCCAGGGCGGTTCTCTATCGCAAAGCATTGCAGAAAATGAAGGAACAGGAGCAGAAACAGAAGCAGGACATAGAGGACAGAGAGATTGAGCGGAGATGGCTCCGATACATGGTATGTGCTTCGCCTCAGGTCTGCCCTCTTTCTCTCTAAAGCTTGGCTCACCCTCTCGTGTTTGCGTCATGGCAGAAGAGCAAGAAGAAGCCAAAGGGCAAGAAGTGACCCTCTTCTTGACTGACACTTATTCTTCTTGTACCTCCATCCTTGTAAATGTTCTGTCCACACCAACAACATTAGTTGCACAACATTAGTTGCGTATGAGGGCGTTGACTACACCGCCTTTAGCCCCTGGCCAATCACGTGTGATTGGTGAATTAATGATAAGAAAGAAGAGAGAAAATTTTACCATAAGTGAAAAGTGCAGAAACACACTTATTTTAACTTACCCTCGTAGTCGTTGTACGCATTCATACAAGTCAGCACCACATCTGGATGGAGGCCGAGGTAGGCGGAGTAGACGAGGGACCAGCCAGACGGCGTGGTAGGAAGGGCATTAGGACGAAGGCCACCATCAAGTTCAACGGATACGACCGCACGTTTCACCACAAGAACGCTATCGTCGTCTTCTCTGACGTGCGCACCCATGTTATTCAAATATTTTGCGCCACCTTAATTTTAAACGCCAAATATAACATATATATAATATTAATTATCTTAACATAATTGTTTAATTGACCTGTTGTGGACGACTCTCAGGAGGGCGAGGTACCGTACTCGCTAAACAAGGCCAAGCGCTGGCAACAGGTCGAAGAGGCCAAGCACGAGATTGCCGAGCGCAGCCCAGGCCGTGACGGCGAAGAGGAAGCGGATGAACATGAGGAAGGCGGCATCACGGAGGTGATGGAGTTCCAAGCACATCTGCGGGAGCAAGTGGATGGTCTGTCCTGGAAGGTGCGCCTTGCGCTTCCATTCTGGTTGCAGGCACATGGACGAGCCTGTTGCCTGCTCTGATAACTTTGTTCCTCGCAGCATCGAGGTGCCGTGCCTCGTCGTGGCTTTTCCGGTGGCGGCTTCATCAAATCTAAACGAGGACGGTTCGAATGCTCTCACCTATTCAGCACTGCTGATCTATGCTGACCAACTCTGCAGTGACTTCACTCGCATCGAAGTGGTGTGCTCTGAGTGCGGCACGGAGCAGGTGTTTCCGCCTCAAGACAGGCCTATCGGGGGCAATTGGTTGTCCGATCCAGAGAAGATTGCGCGTCAACGTAAAGAGAAGAAAGAAAAGGTTGAGCGGGACAAAGAACGACGACTGCAAAGGAAACTACGATACCGTCCGAAGGTAGAAAAGAAGGACTTACGCAATGCTGAAAGCGAAGAAACGCCGAGCAGTGAGAATCTCGGTCCCGAAGATGACACGCCTGAGTCTGCTCCAGAAGACAACGAATCTACATCAAGTGGTCAATCTTCGTCAAGTGATGGAGAGAGTGAAGAAGAAGAAGAAGAAGTGATTGAGGTTGAATATGTATATGTTGAAGAATCTGATGCCAGCGATGCGGATGAAAGTACAACGGATGGAAGCGAAGGAGACGGAGCATCGTGCGAGGTTAAGGATGAAGATCAACCACAGGATAACAACAAAGACAATGTGGAACACAAGGATGACACAGAGGACCATCTCAAGGTGCTCAAATCACAGGAGAGAGGGCAGGTGAAAGCCAAAGAAGGACGTATCATCGTGCAGAAGCCCTTCGAAAAAGGTGCTCATCCACTCAGCTGGAGGATTCCTGGCATCTAACATGCCTTGGGACTTGATCGTAGGTCAATACCCAATGTACCGAGAGACCAACTGGAAGTATACTGGCCCTTGCATGTGTTGCCTGCACTCCCAGGTTCGTGCTCGTGTCCCCCTTTGATTTAATTGCGTTGAGTATTCAATCGGTGTCTGTAGGGTCCAATGTGGATTCTCAAGGGTATGGGCGACAAGTCCAAGGGCAAAACAAAGGGCTTCAGGAAGATCCACCGACGTGACGTCAAGCAGGCACTATTTGATTCGTAAAGCCTGCGTGCTCTCTGCGGTAGTGCCATCGTTGTGCAGCGTCAGTATGCTTGTTGAGCTGATAAACTCACCTGTGGATTCCATTACGGATGGCCCCTGCAGTCTGAAGCTGTGTCGATCAATGTTGCAGATGAGCAATCGTGTCTTGTGGAGGTGGAGGTATCGTGGCTTGTAGCTTGATGATGTAGCGGGTGGGGAGGTGGAGAACCGCCAGACTCTCTTTCGTGGTGCCCTTTCCGTGTTCTAAGTCTGTGAAAGTGGCAGCTGAAGTTGCCGAATGGCTGTGACGCAGACGACAGGCTTGCCCGATGCGGAGGATATCCTCACCCTCACACCACCGCTGGAAGACATAAGCATAAAAAAGCATGCATTTACAAAGGGTTACAGAGCGCGTTCTCCTTGATGGCTAACCAGCATATGCTGGAACGCCTCCTCTAACTTATCATACTGGCACTGTTCTGCCAGCTTCTGTAGGTCGAGCCAGTAAGGTGGCATTTGCTTCCACTCGTTGATGAGCCTTCCTGCAAGCTCCGGTGGGTAGTCGCTCTTGCTCAATCCGGGGATGGCCACAGTTCCAATCGGGACGGTGAGCACGAATGTAGTACGCACTAAGGAGACGAGGTCATCCTCAGGCGTGACTGGGAAGTGTCGCTGTTCCTCCGCGATAGACTTGAGGACCTTGTCACTGGCGTGGATGAAACTGCCTGCATACGGACAATCGCATGACGCCTTCGCAGCAAAGCCCCAGTCGTTGACCAGTATCTTGCCGTTCTTCTGCAGCAACAGATTGGCTGGACGGATGTCCCTATGGACGTAGCCCTTCGCATGCAGCGCCTTGAGAGTATTGAGAACATCGATCGCGTGCTCCTGAGAGAGTTGGCCCTGCCGTAGATCGGTGGCACGCGGCGATAGAACAAGACCCTTCCGATCCCTCGCCACCAGCCGGGGAACATGCGGCACTCCCCATTCCTCCAGCTCCTCCAGCATGCCGGCCTCCTCTTCTGCTTCCCCGCCCTTGTGGAAGAGTTTGATGACCAAGTCGTCTCGCCCGTCAACGGAATACACGTCAGCTGACGCGCCGGTGCCGAGGAGCCTCCCACACGGGTACCCCTTCTTCTGAAAAGGGTTGTTAACGACCTTGAACCCAAGCGCTGCCTGGCCAGCGATGCAGAACGAGTATAGCATCCGGATGCCCTCGGGTACCTCTTCCCCCTCTTCCTCCTCCTCCTTCTCATCTGGAATCACTGGGTAGTGGCCCGTATACTGATACGTGTAGCGGAGTCCATGCGCAGTGCGCTCGACCGCAACACGGAGGAATTGCACGTACTTGGCATTGAGCAGGAATCCGAAGACTTGGTCTCTGTCTGGCTGCTCTACGGCCAGTATGCAATGGCAGTAGTTGAGCACTTGCGCCCGCTGCGTATCGGTGAACGTCGCCTTTCCCGTCTTGAAGTCAAACACAGCGACGGCATTGTGCGCCGTGATGTCTTTCGATTTTCTTGATGGCAGACCCAAGGCGCCATCAGGCTTGCCTTCGGTCGAAGCACGCAGGAAAAAAGGGGCGTGGCTGTCGTATGGCCGTAACGGTGTGGCAGCGCACAAGCGGCGGAGAAAGGGCATGAGTTTCTCATGCAGTTTGGCCTTGTCGTTAGCGGTTTTATCCTTGATGTGGCTGAACTCGGGCAGTTCAACATCTTCACAATCGACCTCTGGCAGCGACCAGGCTGAGAAGAACGCGTGCTGGGGTTGTTCACGGTCGTACCATTCCGTCAATGGCAGTGACACAGTCAAATGAGTTGACAGTTGATTTTGGTGGCTGGCGCTGAGTGCCTGCGCCCCACAAAGAATAACCTGTGGTGACTCTTCTTCATCCAACTCACTTCCTTTTGCTTGCTCCTTTGCTTTAGTACTCATTCTGGTGCACTAGTGCTTTCAAAGAGGTGATGGGAAGTGCGACCTTTTTTGCAGGATGGCGCCAAAGCAGTGCAAACAAGAAGAGGTTTCTTTTTTAGCAGCTACAACAATAGCCAATTCAGAGTTGATCTTGACCAATTCAGAGTTGATCTATTCTATTGGACATAGAACTGTGTGCAAGCATCCTACTCAAACACAGGAATGCAAAAAATTTGGAAATGGTGTGTCCATTTTGTTTCGGAATTGCTGAAAGAGTTTAAAATCTGCCATAAAGTTGATTTAATTTTTAAATTTTTTCTATATCGCGTGTGCGCGACACAAGAGACCAAGAAGAATGGAGTTGCTTGACAGACTTGGGCAGAAACTGGGCGAGAGTGTGGGGCTCTACTCGCGCACCACTGACGAGGATGAGACTTTCGTTCGACAGGAACGCCTTGCCGATGCCACAAGGTTCGTTTCATCTTTTTTTAAAATAAAATAAAATACAAACCACCACAAATCGGCATTATTTTGAAATAAATATACCTTAAGGTATAAATACATTTCAAAAATGAATAATGATTTAACAAAAACAATGCAGGGAGGCAACGGATAAGCTGCTGAAGACACTGACGCCTGAGTCATCGACTTACCTCAACTCGCGCACGCTGGCTTCGTTCCGCACGCAGAAGGAGGAGAAGCACGGCACCAAGCTCACCCAGATCGGTCAGGAGATGCAGGAGGCCGATATGTTCACGGTACATGGAAGCTCAGCCACGCGGCAGCTCCCGATACCCTGTTGTTGCAGCTGCGTGTGAGCCTAGTGATTGTGCTGGATGAGACACTGACGCCGGCTATCGCGATTCCTATATTCCCATCCACACCGAACTTTTAGTCTCTGTTCGGCATCGCAGTGACGAAGCTTGGCGAGACTATGCAGAAGGTGGGCACTGAGCATTCGGAGCTGGTAAGCCTCTCACGCTCATGAAACCTCTACGCTTGATGCATATCTTCTTCATCGTCCTCGTGGATCTAATCTCTGCGCTTCAGGACAATCGATTGATGATTTCAACCATCGATCCTCTCAAAAGTTACAGCGAAGGACAGCTGAAGGAACTTCTCAGCCTCAAGAAACGGTAACACGCATTGTTTTCTTTCATTTACTGTGCGCTGAACTAGTGATTCTCCTCATTGCGCAGATATGATGACAATAGACTGGATTATGATGCTGCACGACGTGCACATGAGTCTAAGAAGACCAGAGAAACAGAAGGTACGGCATGATTATTGAAGATCGAAGAGAACGAACGCGTCAATACAAGTGCATTCAATTGTGCAGAAAAGGTCAACAGAGCAAGACAGAAGTTTGAAGAATCGCGGATTGCCTACTTCAATCGCCTGATCCACAGCCAGGACAATGAGAACGAACACGTTGCGCAGCTGCAGGCCTACGCCGCGGCACAGGCCATCTATTTTAGAAAATGCGCTGAATACTATGACAACTTGGCGCGGGACCTCGCCTCACTCACTTCTAGGACACCTGATCGGCCTCGGCCGCCTCCCATGACGCTCACGTACAGTGACCAATCCACTACCGTACGTTTTCTTGTTGCTGTTCTGACAGCAGTCCCTAATCGAGCACAAACAGTACTCCCTGCCACCATCTGCTGGACAAGTGCCGGCTATCGCGCCTGCTCCCGCTCCCACGCAGCAGTATTCCGCACCTCATCCTCGTCGTACGATACCTTTATCATCAGTTAGAGAGATTACATCCTCACTGTGCTCTGTGTCTTTAGCACAAAGTCAGCATGCCACACCTGGACATCCAGCGATCATGCCCGCACCAGGACCTCGCCCAGTTCCAAAGCATGTTTCACTTGAACTCTCTGCTTCCATGGACGCTCCTTAACTAAGGCATGTCTCACAGGTTTGGGCAGGCTACACCTTCTGGCGTGAGTGCTGGTGGACCAGGAAGCGGGCCTTCGACAGGCTCTGTTGCACGAGGCGGCGGCATGGTAAGGCCAGTACGTACCCGATCTAGCCATTCTCAGGAGAATTGCGGATTGTGCTCATCTATCTTCGCCCGATTGATAAAGTTACCGCAAGCCGGTGGAAGAGGAGGGGCAATTGGCGGTGGTGGTCCGGTCGCTGGCAGAGGTAGGCAGCATTCCCATTTGGTTGTGTGATGCCTTAGAGTGTTGCCAACCATTCTCTTCGTCAGGTATGGCGACACCACCAGCGGCTTTGAGCGCTGTTACTGCTGCTGCTGGCGGAGCCGAGCGTTGCCGAGCTCTGTACAACTTCCAAGCAGAACATCCTACCGAACTCACTCTACGTGCAGGTTGTTTTCCTCTCCTGGGCCTACATTCACGCTTCGTGCTTGGCGATCATTCTTGCTCTTACCCTAACATCAACGCCCACATGCGCAGGTGACGTGATCGTGGTGAAGAACAAAGCTGGGGAATGGTGGGAAGGCGAGGTTGGTGGCCGCAAGGGTTTCTTCCCAGCCGCCTACGTCCAGCTCCTTTGATTCATGGAAAACGCGACAGAAAAAGCTTCCCGCCGAAACGAAATAATTTGCCTAAAGCTAAATCATTTCTTTTTATGCGAAAAAATTGACTTAACCTTTTCTTTATCAAAGTATCGGAGGTCCCGACAACTGGCTGGGGTAAGTGACCATCTCACGGCTTGGCCACTGTGCAAAAAGGGGTTGGCACTCTTGACTCTTGATGCGCAAGGAGCCCTTTGCTTTTTTGCTCAAATCAACAACTGCATCTGACCACCAATTAATCACTTAAAATGTCCAATTATTTTTCAAGTTGAGATTTTCTTCTCAAATACGTAATGACATTTTTATATTTCATTTTGTGTTCCAGATTTATTAATTTTATTAATTAGTTATTCTATTTTTTGTGATGTAAAGTGCCTTAGGGAAATATGGACAGCTTGGTTGCCGGGTTGGGTGCGGTCAATCTTCTGGACTCGCTGCTGGTGGCCGCGCTGGCCGTGGTGGTGAGCTGGCTATGTTGGCAATGGCTACGAACGACAGGAAAGGCCGGTGCCGGCCACCGTCAACCGGTGACCAACGAGGAGTGGCGCGTGACGGAACTCAACGTGTACCCCATCAAGTCGTGCGCGGGCATCGCGCTGCAGGAAGCCCAACTGGACGCTCACGGATTCGTGCTCGATCGCCGGTGGATGATTGTGTCCGATGACAGCTCCTCGTCGCATATCTTTGTCACGCAGCGAGTGTGTCCCACTCTCGCACTGGTGAAGCCTCGCTTCACGGCCACGACGCTGCTCGTGGATGCCCCGGGCATGCCTACGCTTCGCGTACTGTTGCATCTCTTGATACCAATTGCTGATGGAGGCACTGATCACTGATTCTTCTCTCGGCGGCGTTATCAGATTGATCTGAAGGCCCAGATTCACGTGGAACGCATTGAGAAAATGAAAGAGGAACTCGGCATTAGCCACCCATCAGAGGTAAATCTTGTACACGGATCAGAACACTTGTTGGTAGTCTTACGAATGACCGATCAGGTAAAGGAACGTTTGGCAAAAGAGGCTGAAAGGAAGCGTGAGGAAGCCACTAAGCAAGTCACCATCTGGTCGGACAAAGTGGAAGGAATTGATGAAGGAGACGAGGTTCTTGACCCTTCCTTGTATGCCTGTGGGAAGCTTGGTTGATCGTTCTTACAGGAATCTTGTCTTTATCTGAATGCAGGCGGCAGAATGGTTCAGTAAATATCTGAAGAGGCCTGTGCGTCTTGTGCGCGTGCCTGACGACAATCGACGACTCGTTCCGCAGGTTCCGCACGCCTTTCCCAGATCTTGTTCATAAAGTGCGCAGCTCATTGAATTACGTGCCACAGAAATACCGAGTCGAGAATGCTTCTAACACTGTAGCGTTTGGAGATGGTATTCACTCTTTGGACTTCAGTTGTTGGAGATGATTTATCTGATGATATTTCTTGGCTTTTTTTTTCAGGATTCCCCTTCTTGCTGATCTCCAAGGGGTCACTGGAATGGCTGAATGGAGAGCTACCCGAACCATTGCCAATGAATCGCTTCCGCCCGAACATAGTGATAGCCTCTGCGCGAGGACCCGAAGGAGAGGTCCCCTTCGTGGAGGACACCTGGAGCCTGATAGACATTGGCTCTCACTTAATGCACGTAGTGAAGCCCTGCACGCGCTGCAAGCTCACTACTGTCGACCAGGTATCTCAACCCTTCTCCTTCGCTGAGACGAGAATGAGCTAACGCTGTTCCATAGGCGAAAGGCGAGTTTGGAGAAGAACCGCTGCGCACGCTGAAACGTGTGCGTGCTTCACCTGACGGGAAGTCCGTGTACGGAGTATCATAAGCCTCAACTTCTTTTTCCTACAAGTTTGACTTTTGGTTGCGCTGGTGTATTCAGGTACTTCGGCCAGAACCTCCTCCACGCCTCTTCGCAGGGCACCGTTTCCGTGGGCGACCGAGTGCGTGTGCTGCAGGTAGCGGACCAGAAGCTGGATTTGGCACCTGTACCGTGATTATTAGTGTGCTGAGGGCGAAAGCTTGGTCGCGACTGAGGGCAAACGTGTGTTATTCATTTTTTACATCAGCCTGCGGATGGGCGTTCGTGGCACATCACGTGATGAGTCGCGTCGTGTGATGCCCAAGAAGTCGTATCGGCAGGCCCTCCACAATCGCCGCAGATCAGAGAAGAGAGATAGCAAAGGGAAGGAAGACAAAAAACGAAAAGCATAAATAAAAATCCCCGCCATGGCCTCAAGGACGCAGCGACCACCGTCGGTCTCCTCTGCTGTCTCGCCCTTGCTGCTTGACCCCTGGAGGTGGCCACAAGAGTTTACTTGCCCTTACTCTTCTTCTTGTCGTTGCCGGCAGCCGCAGTAGCCTCAGCCACCTTAGCCTCAAGCTCCTTGATCTGATTAAGCAGCAGCTTCACCGTAGCGTCGCCCTAACAAACAAGAGTCAACAAAACGTGTCAGACGAAGAGAACACGAAAGACGCACTTGTGACTTAGTCTGGGCGATGGCTCTGTTTTGGGCATCCAGCAGCTTAACTTTCTTAATGAGCTCCTCTCTGGAGCTCAGCTCAAGCTCTTCATCAAGCGAGTTGGGTTGCTGGTAAAGCCATACTGGTCAGCTAACAACACGTACTGGCGACCACAATTCATAACGTACTTTAGACTTTCGGTTCACCGTCTTCTTCTTGCTCTCCTCTTCTTCTCGGCCCTTCTTCAGTTCTCGTTCGGCCTCTTCCAGTCTATTCTTTGTTCGCTTGAGCTTTTTCTTAGTTTTGATAAGTTCTTGAATTACGTCTTCCTTCGATTTAGCCGCAAAGTCGTTCTCAGTAACGGCAACGTTGAGGCTCTCGCCAGCCTATTTGTAAATCGGATTGAGTGTCATTGCTTAAGGGTTGAAGTCAAAGACTATTCATTACCTCGGCCATCAGTTGGGCATTTTTCTTCTTCTCTTCCGCGAGTTCCTTCTGCAAATCTGCGATCATGGTCTTGAGTCCTTTAATCTGTGGGTCCTCTTGCGTTTCTTTGCTGGAAGTATAAAGGCGTGAACAAGTGCCTCCTAAGAACTGCAGGAATGAGGAACATACGCAATGGGTGCAGAGAGTGACACATCTTCTACACTCTCTGTCTCAACGGTCTTCGCCTTGTTTGCTGCCTGTATAGCAGCATACATGTCTACTTGCTACAGGAAAGAAGAAATGTGAGTATGAGCTGGAACAATTCAATCTGTAAGGTGCCCTACCGAATATCTGCCACAGCTCTTAAGCATGTCCACGATCACGGCGTGAGGATCAGGGACGCTCTTGATAAATGGATGCTGTTGGACAAGTAAAACGTGAGCCAGAATTCAACAAGGAATGAGGAATATCAAAGTACGTTGAGCAATTCAGCCGATGTGGGTCGTTTAGACGCATCCTTCACCAGGGTGTCTGCAAGGAACTGGTTGAATTCCTTAGACCATTTATCGGGCTCCGCAAGCGTTGGGGGAGGTCCAGAGCAGATCTTGACCATGGCTTGCATCATTTTGAGTTGCATATAGGGCGGCTCGCCCTGAGCCATTTCAAT
>CDEZ01021305.1:0-12049 GCA_000826365.1 Acanthamoeba royreba | reverse complement strand
ATGACAGTGGGCAAGATGATCGAGCTCATCGCTGGTAAGGCTGGAGTACTTGAGGGCTGCTTCCACGAGGGAACTGTAAGTATACCCTACATTCTCATCGCTCATTTCTCAGCATTCTTTACTCATGCCTGTGTCATGCGTACGCAACAAATAGGCATTCGCGGGTCACAAAGTGGAATACCTGAGTAAGATTCTTATCAAGCACGGCTATAGCTACTCAGGAAAGGACCAGCTAACGTCAGGCATTACTGGAGAGCCGTTATCAGCTTACATCTTCTTCGGTCCGGTCTACTACCAAAAGCTGAAGCACATGGTCATGGACAAGATGCATGCCCGAGCACAAGGACCGCGTTCTGTTCTCACGCGGTACAGAGACCCTACTTTGAGCTGGACCTACCTCAAGTACTTACTTGTCCTTAACCTTGCTTGCAGACAACCAACGGAAGGAAGAGCTAAAGAGGGAGGCCTCCGACTGGGCGAAATGGAACGAGATTGCTTGATCGGATACGGAGCGTCCATGCTCCTCTTAGAACGTCTGATGCTTTCTTCTGACGCCTGCCAAGTGAATATCTGCAAGGTACCTTCTTGCTCTGCTCTCCCAACCGTTGGGGCTCTGTGAGCTGAGTATTCAATTGTTATAATGTTCCCCTGCAGGCTTGCGGATTGATCGGGTATGAGGGCTGGTGCCAGTATTGTAAATCGACAACTCACGTACGTGGCATCAAGTTGCCCTACGCTTGCAAGCTTCTATTCCAGGAGCTTCAATCGATGAACGTCGTACCTCGCCTCAAGCTCGCGCCTCTCTGAGGACTCGTCCTCAGAGAGCAGCCGGCTGCGTTGTACTAGGATTCCACCCACCTCTCTTGTAGTCTTTAGCTAAATCGAATTCAAGTTACACTGCAGCTTTACATCATATTGAGGGATCTTCAGAATCCTTTCCAGGTCTTGTGCCCTGCTCTCACTTGTTGAGGTACGTCACGGCCTGAGGAACCAACAAGTTGCTCGCATGTCTCGTGAACACAATTCGCATCCTACTTTTCCTCCCGCAGACACAACCTGTCGCAGGTTGATCCCATGACAGAGCATGCTGCATTTCTTGTTGACCTTGCGCTTGCATCCACCATGTGGACACCGGTCCGTGCTTGCCATCATGGTGCACCACGTTGACGTGGGGGTGGCTCTGTCCCCTCAAGCAGTGCCGAATATCATTCCAAAATGCTGATTCGAGAACGCCCAGTAATAGAGGATCTAGGCTTCCAAAGAAAGGAAACATGAACATGTCTTGGATACACGTGGACTGCGCCGGGTGGTGCTTGCTGCCCACCTGGCCGCTTCCCAATTGGGAAGAAGAATGATCATGGCCCCGATGGAGAATAGTTGACCTCCACCACTTTCTGGGTTTCCCAGGCGTCCGCGATGTCAGTCACCGCAGCATCTGGTGACAGTACTATGTACTATGTGTGACTTAAACTCGCGTAATGTGTAGGCCACTACTGCCTGGGACATCCTTAAGGAACAAGCAAGAGACAAACGGGAGCTCTAATTGGGAAGACGTCGCTACATCGTAACTCAGGTGCATCACGATTTCGGGATAAGCGGAGTACCAGGTTACCTCCGCAGACTTCTGGGACCAATCAGAGTGGAGCCTTCTTGCCCTCAAAAGCTTAATGCAACACACTGTCATTAGCACCCAACCTTACACCCCACATCACTCACTCACACACGCACCAGCTCTCCAACAGCTCTGCACAACGACTTTCTACTGTTCCGCGAGCAGCTACTTGGGTGGAGAAAACCTTTGTCAAGAGTCGCCACAACCACCTCTACTGCAGCTTTCCACTGCTATCGCTCCGATGTTGAGGTACCACAGCACATCTTCTTCCATCGCCATAACTCTTGCAAGGTGGCCTCCTGGCCTCGATTGACAGAGTTCATCTACAGGGTACATGACCTTCCAAAGTCCAGATAAAGTGAAGTGCCACCACGCTGGGCAGACTACCAGTAAGCCTTATACCAAGGGAGGAGCAACCAGACGGCCAGGAGTGTGCGCTCACGGCAGCACAACATACTCACCAGCTTGGCGACGAGGACCTGCAGGAAAGTATGCATTGCATTCTCTATTAGCAGCGTTGTAGATTTCCAATTGCTGATCGCTTGGCCCTGCCCAGACTGTGTAACGCCTGCGGCCTGCGCTTTGCTGCAGCCACGCGCAAGGCTCCACGACACAGCGCAATGGAGATAGCCTCCCTCCTTAACCCCATCCGCATAAGGCCTGATCATGGCCGTTCTGCAACACGGTCCGACAAATGGAATTTTAGTTCCGATAGAACTTAATTGCATTTCACAAGCACTCACTTTTAACTCCAACGCTAGAAAAATGCGCCTTGTCCCTTTTCCCCAAGCATCAGACCCGCTGATGCTTGGAAGGAAGTACTGAGTAGGGGCAAGTTACAGCTCTGTTAGCGAGATGATTACACCACTGGTTGCTGCCCTTCGCTTTGAGCAGCGATAAGGTTGAGAGCAGAGCCGGCCTTGAACCAAGCAATCTGGCCTTCGTTTAAGGTGTGCTGCAGCATGAAGGTAAATGTCTCATCCTGGCCAGACGGTCGCCGCCGCACGACACGAGCACGCAGTGGCTTGCCTTCCTCGATGGCGCCCACTCCCTCGATGGTGATCTTGTCGCCGCCCTTGATCTTGTCGTAGTCAGCAGAATCGGCGAAAGTTAGAGGAAGGATGCCTTGCTTCTTCAAGTTGGTTTCATGAATGCGGGCGAAGCTCTGCGTTGATTGCGATAGGTGAGAATGCAAAGCGGATGGGAAAGAACGCGAGAGTAAGAGGGAATTGACCTGCACGATGATCGCCTTGCCGCCTAAATAGCGCGGCTGGAGCGCAGCGTGCTCCCTGGCGCTGCCCTCACCGTAGTTCTTGCCAGCAACAACGACCCATGGCACACCTGCCTTCTGATACTCGCGTGCCACCTCTTCAGCGATCAAGTTAGATGGCCGGGTATGCACAGACCAAAATGAGGATAAATGTGTGCGCACCAGGTACTGTGCCCTCCTTTCCGGAGAGCTGTGAGATGACCGCGTTGACCTTTCCCGTTTCAGCATTGACTGCGCCGATGAGGGTGTTGTTGGAGATGTTCTCCAAATGCCCTTTGTACTTCAGCCACGGGCCTAGCCAACATGCCACGTCAGTTCGCGGGGACAGAGACAGCAGGCTGCAACCCGATGGACGTACCAGCTGCAGAGATGTGATCAGTGGTGCACTTGCCCTCTACCTTGATCAGCACAGTAGCGTCCTTCAGATCCTGCTGGTCAACTGGCCAGGGTGCGAACGGTTCCTGTAGTGTATTCTCGGGTCATTCCCATGTAACAAAATTCAAGAGAGCAATTGACAACGCATACAAGTAACTGCAGACGATCGCTTGTGGGTGAAACGGCAACCTTGAGTGTTTCCCTCTCTACTGCGGTAGGCGGAGCGAGGTAAGTATCTTGACTGCGGCCAGGATCAAAACCAGCTGCGGGGAGCGTGGCTAGATCAGCCTCCTGTTGTGCACATGATGATTGTATTAGTAGATGTGCAACGCAAGTGCACAGAGGCTTGGTGTACGATGTTATCTGGGCTCTTCAGTTGATACTTGTTGCCCTGGGCGTCTGTGAGGTGGTCAGTGAGGGGATTGAAGGTGAGCCTGCCTGCCAAAGTCATAGCCGTGACGAGCTCGGGAGAAGCGAGGAAGTTGTGAGTGTGAGGATTGCCATCGTTTCGGGCGGAGAAGTTGCGGTTGAAGGAAGTGAGAATGCTGTTCTTCTCACCTTGTGAGTCCTTCCTCTTCCACTGCCCTATGCACGGCCCACATGCATTGGCCAGCACAAGGCCTAGTGATTCGTTCATAAGCAGAAAGGTTACTTTCATGTCTCACAAGAATACAAAGACACACCATGATCGTACCACCAATCTCACGCAGAGCCTGCATCTGCCCATCACGCTCAATCGTTGCTCGTATCTGTTCAGATCCTGCAGTTCATCACAGATGAAAATAAGCACTTGGTTGCATTCATTCTTGGTCCACCCTTGATGTTGTTACCTGGCGTTACTGTGAAGACGGCCTGGGCCTTGGTTCCCTTGGCTATAGCCTGGCGAGCAACAGCAGCGGCACGAGACATATCCTCATAGGACGAGTTGGTACAACTGCCAATGAGCCCAGCCTGGTGATCAACAACGTAAGACCAAAGATCGGATCATAGCGTAACTAACAATGGTACCGAGATCTTCTCGGGCCAGCCATTCATCCTAACGGCATCAGCAAACTGTGAGAGCGGAGTTGCCAGATCAGGAGTGAATGGCCCGTTGATGTAAGGTTCGAGCTTGTCGAGGTCAAGCTCAATCACTTCATCATACTGACAACCTTCGTCAGCTCGAAGATTCCTCTGGACCTCCTTGGCACCGGCGATCGTTTCTGCGATGTCCGCTCGCCCCGTTACTCGGAGATAGGCCAGCATCGATTCACTAAGAGGGAACACTGAAGTGGTCGCGCCCACCTCGGCACCCATGTTGCAGATGGTGGCCATTCCTGATACCATCGGAGCAGTGAGGAATGGACATGCAAAGACTGTCAGAAGTGGGATGGAGATGCTGTACCGGTGCAGGACAGAGTATCAACACCAGGTCCGAAGTACTCAATGATGCTGCCAGTGCCGCCTCGGACAGTAAGCCTGCCGGCCAGGTTGAGGATAACGTCCTTGGGTGATGCCCAGCCGTGCAGCTTGCCAGTGAGCTTCACTCCAATGACTTTGGGAGCGCGCTAAGGTACAGGAGCACAAAGATCAGCACAAGACATTCTTCACATACGTCAAAACAGGCAAGCATCCTACCAGCTCCCAGGGCATACCGGCCATAACATCAACAGCATCGGCTCCGCCGACGCCAATAGCAATGGTGCTACGTGAGGTGGAGCAGTCACGAATCAGTCATAACCTCTCCGATGGCAAGGAAGGTGTAATCAATAACTGTACCCTAGTCCTCCCGCATTAGGAGTGTGGCTGTCGGTGCCGATCATCATTGCACCGGGAAAGGCCTGGATTCAATCAGGATCAACGGCAAGCTTAAGTTCGTCGCAGTTGGATACAATCCACACAAGAAGGTCTTTGAGCGTACGTAGTTCTCAAGTACAAGTTGATGAATGATGCCGCTTCCTGGCTTCCAGAATCCGATACCGTACTTCTGCGCTGCTGAAGACAGGAAATCGAATACTTCCTGATTGAAGCACGACCACTCGTCGGTGAGCATACCAGAGGGTTGAGGAAGCGTGAGCTAATGAATGCAGAACAAGGACCTTGTTGGTCACATTGGCCGACTTGAGATCCTGCGCCGCTCCGGTCTCAGCTTCGATCAAGTGGTCGCAATGGATCGACGTGGGCACAGCCTGCAGCAGCAGCAAAGCAATGTGAGACGTTCGTCTGATCGTCTTCATCCCAAGAATCCATTGAACTCATCAGTGCTCACGCACGGTCGAGTTGAGGCCCGAGGAGATGAACTGGAGGATGGCCATCTGTGCCGATGCATCCTGCATGGCCACTCGATCCGGCTTGAGCTTCAGGTACGTCTTGCCGCGCTCAATCCCAGCGCTGGTCGATGGATCCTCCAGATGTCCGTACACGATCTTCTCTGTCATCATCATCATCATCATCAAAGAAGAACATTCCAGCGTGAGCAACCCCACAACACTCACTTGGCTGATGGCATACTCATGCTTCTGCCGAGACGTCATCACCACAAGCAGACCTTAGACCACCATCAACACACCAACTAACCTGCAAGCGTCAACGGTCGCTGGAGAAGCTTCTTGACGGTGAAGAGGTTCCGGTCGATCCACTCGTACGGCAACTGCGTGTCGGGCTCCCACCGGCTCATCGCCGCGTACGACCTCGCCTGCGGCATGCGCAGACCGACGCTCACCGCCCGGCCAGCCTGCCCCGCACTGCTCCGCTGCGTCGATAATTATAATCATTTTTTGACATCTCATTTCAAAGTAAACTGAAAAACTGAGTATATATGAAATATATTATTGGGAATTTAATAAATAAATATCAAACAAAAGAGATTTACCAGCGCTTCGAATCCAAGCGAAGTTCGAGATGAAGCAAATAGCCGTGTCGTGCGATTCGCCTGCATATCTCACTCTCACTCTCACAGTCCGTCACTGACGTGGGGGTAGGGACAAGACAACAACGTTGTAAGGAAGAAGATCGAAGCGAGCAAAACAAGTCGAGCTTGCGTTGGGCTCTGCGGCTCCGGAGCAGCCACCGGCAATCGGAGTTAAGGAGAGAAAATGATTTTCTTCTCTTTTCTTTCTCTTTTCTTTTGGCATTTGCTCAAGGAGACGATGCAAGCAGCGATGAAATGTTCTCACGCGCATCTCTATCATAACCTATGTAAGTGGACTGTTGTTCAGAAAGAAAGAGAAAGAGAGAGGTTATATGGAATATTTTGTTTAGTGGTGAGAGTACGAAGCAAAGCAAAACACCAAGAGAGGGTGATTGATGAACTTGATCATCATAGCTGAATACTTTTCACCCTGATCTGTGCAAGAATGGCCTGCTTCTCTTTTTCGTATCTAAAAGTAACCGACCGGATTAGAGGCTGCAGCCCTCCAGAAAAAGAAGGTAGATGAGGCACGTACTGCTCAACCATAGCAGCCACTTCATTGTTGATGAGGGCATCAAGGATAGCATCTCTTTGCTTGCTGTACCGCTCTACAATCTGTGGAGCGCGAGCGTGAAGACGTGAGTACCATGATAAACGTAGTCATGTGTGCTGTGCGGTACCTGTGCGATCTCTGCACGCTGCTCTACATCAAGCCTCTTCAGCTCGGACTTCTAAAAGGTGTAGAATGTGAGCAGCTGAGAGTAGAATGCGCCTGGGCACGTACCGCTCGGTCCACTGGATGTTCCTTGTCTGGTGATTTGGATTTGGCTTCCTTGCTGTTCGCTCGTTGTCGGTGGTCACTCTTAGACTTTCGCTCTTTCTCCTCCTTCTTCTCTCGCTCTCTTTCCTTTTCCTCCTTTTCTTTGTCGCGTGCATGGCGTGACGATGACGAAGGTGATTTCTTGGACGGGGCTGGCTGACTACGACTTAACTTGGCATTGGCCTCCGCGCGCTGTGAGAATCAAAAGTCAACAATAGTCTTATCGCTACAGTGACAAACAAAATTGGAGGAGGCCGTACTGCGCTCTCTGAGGACTCTGTAGACTCCTCGGGTGCTGATTGTGATGATGAATCTGAATTAGAATACGAGAAGAAAACATGACGGTTCTCATCGAGAGCATTATCATACCTTCCTTGGGTTCTCGTCTCTTTTTCTTCTTCGTCAAAGTGCCTACCTTTTGTACTTGTTTCCTCTGTCGATGGATGTGAAGTGAGCAATAGAATTCGTAGTCGCAGCAGGGAATAATGAAGGGTACCCTTCTCTGATTGTTTCCGATCAGTTGAAGGATTGCATCGGCCCACCCTTGTGCTTCCTTTTCGCTCAGTGACAACTTCTCCGGCTGCAACAGCAAGGGTGAATTCGTCGTCCTCGTAGCTCGATCACATCAGAATGCATGATGGGAAGAGCTTACCTGAGGAGCGAAGACGTATGACCGAGCAGGTACCTCGACTGAAGAATCCAGAGCCAAGCAGACACCAAGCAAGGTTCAGCATCATCTCAACTTGAGAACAATAACATCAAGTGTCGTACCTTTGAAGCCGAAGATGCCCTTCTTCTTGTTGATGGCCATGATCTCCACAGCCGAGATGAGGTTGCCGGGTACGCTACCCTTCAGCTCATACTTGTTCTCCTTTCCCTACCATTGATGAAGAGGTAAGTAAAAAAATAAATATCAAAATATATAAATTTATGAGATAAATATGTCAAAATCGAAAAATTTTGAATTATTATATTAGTGTAAAATAAATAAATAAATATACAGATAAATATATTACCTTGGCGACGTTGAAGTAGGAGAGGCCCTGTGGGGTGAGTACGAGCCATCGCTTCTTCCAGGTCTTCCACGGAGGTGGTCCTTGCTTGAGTACCCATCCCTCCTTCTACACGCGACATCCCCAATTACAAATAACATATTAATCATTTGTTGTAGAGGTTTTAATGATTGATTAATTCGTGTAGAGGGATTGGTATAAGGAGGAAAGATAACGTACCTTCATGACCTTCTCCTCACCCTTGGTAGCATCCTCCTTGTTATCGCCCTCCATTAAAAGATATGATTTGCCGTTAGGATGCGTGTAGGCGTAATGGTAGGGACCTCCGTGCTCGCCTCCGTCCTGTTGATGTTGTGCCTCCTGCGAATCCCTCGATGAGGTGGTGATGATAATGACTTCCTTCTCGACTTCCCCTCGTCCCTTGTCTCTGGTACTCTCCCGATCCCTGCTGCTGCCCTCTTTGTTGCTATCTCGTTCCCGATCTCGATGCTCACGATGATCCCTCTCCCGCTCCCTGTCCCGATCACGGTCTCGATCCCTCTCCCTACCCTTGTCCTTGCCGCCTCGATCCCTGTCCCTGTCCTTGTCCTTGTCCTTGCTGCTGCTGTGATGATCTTTATCTCGTTCCCGATCCCTCTCCAATCCTCGATCGCGCTCTCGCTCCCTTTCCCCTCGGTCGCGTTCGCGATGATGACCGTCCTTGTCCTTGCTGCTGCTGTGATCCTTCTCGATGCGTGTGCCTCCTACCTCTCGATCTCCTCCTCGTCGATCACTGCTGCTGCTGTAGTCTTTTTCAATGCGTGTGCCTCCTTCTCGTCGATCGCTGCTTCGAGACCGCTCACGCCCTCCGGCTTGGCCGCGAGCGTTGTCGGTGGTCTGCAGCAAACGTGAATGATGATGGTGATGATGTTCCCCATTCATCTTGCCGTGTCCCTCCCTCGTTAATAAAGGCCGTTGCCCCAGGCCCGGAGTGGCTACTGCCTGGTGATCCCCTTTTTCAGGAAGGTTGATGGTGCGTCCCTTCGCTCAACAACCTCTATCCAAAGGAGAGTGTGGAAGAGGGGTGAGTGACACAGAAGAAGGGGTCACGGTGCAGGCTGACTGTGGTTAAGCACCTTTTTCTTTATTGTTTCCACTAGCTCCCACATGTCTCATCCTTAAAACAGAATAGTCTTTCTATTTATCACATTTACCTTTTATTAGTTATATTAATGATCACTCCTAACTTTTTGAAGCGAGTGCATACAGTGCCCAGGGAAGAGAGCTTGCCATCGTCTGTTTGGTTGGCAACACCAGGCTCACATCGTGTCTATATCAAATGTAAGGGTAGTACGCCTGTTGCAGCCAGGAACTGGCACGATTGTTGTTTCAAAAACATCATTTTTGTTTCGAAAAAATGAAATAATTTTCGAAACTAGAAGTTGCCGTTCTTCTTCCGCTGCACAAAACGCAGGAGATCTCTCTGTTCATCCACCTTAGAGATCATCAGCAGCAGCAGCAGCATGGAGGCCACGGCCGAGGGAAGAGCCAAGACCACGGCCACCACAGGCACCTCCTTGGGTGGTGGCGGCGGCCGCGCCACCGGTGGGACCACCCTGGGCGGTGGCGGCGGCGGTGGTGGTACCACCTTGGGCGGAACCGCCAGCGCCGCCAATCGAAATCGGAATCGAAAGAAAAAGAAGAAGAACCCAAGCACCACAACACCGGCCACATTGACCAACAACCCATCTTCTTCTTCTGCTTCTTCATCCTCATCTTCTTCATCCATGGGTGGTGGTGGCAAATCGACAGCGCCGGTGGCGAAACCGCCATCGTCCACGTCGATGCCGCCATCATCATCATCGACTGCGCGTGGTGCCGGCAAAGCCATCCCGGGGGGCGGGGCCATGAACAAAATGAGGAGCGGTCCCATCAAGCCGGCGGCGGCCAAGAAGGGCGGACCCGACAAGAAGAAGATGATGGCGAAAAAAAGAAAGAGCGATGAAGATGAAAATGAAAATGAAAATGAGGATGATGACGATGAAAATGAGGAGGGCGAAGGATCATCGTCGGGCGATGAAGATGATGTTGATGAAAGTGAAAGTGAAGATGAAGAATCGGAGGAGGATGAGGGGACGGAGGAGTACGTGAAGGGAGGCTATCATCCGGTGGGGGTGGGGGAGGTCTACAACCGGCGGTACGAGGTCGTCCGGAAGCTCGGCTGGGGCCACTTCTCCACCGTCTGGCTCGTTCGCGACCTCACGTACCCCCCACCTCTACTCAGTTTTTTACTTTCCCGCCATTTATTTTTTAAATTACATCAAAGATATGATACGAAAATACCAAATTAAAATATTTAAAATTATTATTATTTGTGGTTAATACGTAGCAATAAATGATCAAATTATTAACAAAATGCAATTTATACAATAATATTAAAATAGTCATTTAAATAAACTTTATAAGTAAAAGAAAAAGGAATAATTAGAAAATATTTTATAATGATAAATGTATGACACAAATATAATAATAAGTGATCAGAAACAAATGCTGATGATGGTGAGTGTATGTAACAACAGGTCGCCAAAGAACCATCGAGCGTTGAAGATTGTGAAGAGCGCGACAGAGTACACGGAGGCGGCGCTGGACGAGATCGACATTCTCAACAAGATCACGAAGAATGATCCGAAGGACAACAGGCACGTCGTCCATCTGCTCGATCACTTCTACCACCGCGGACCCAACGGCAGGCACGTGTGCATGGTGTTCGAGACGCTCGGATGCTCGCTGCTCGATCTGATCAAGCGCACCAACTACCGCGGGCTTCCGCTGCCCATCGTGAAGCGAATAACGAAGCAGGTCCTGGTGAGTCTCGACTACTTCCACGGCCTGCAGATCATCCACACCGATCTCAAGCCCGAGAATGTATTGCTGCTGGCAGCCGATGCCGCGAGTGGCGGTAATGGAATGCCGCTCATCAGCTCTGCGTCGCCATCTGCCGACGGAGCGAGTGTCAAACTCAGCAAGAATCAGCGAAGGAAGCGACGGCTCAAGGCGAACGAGGAGACTGGTTCCGGCCAGGCTCCCGCCTCGGCGCCATCGGTCACTTCAGCCTTTACCACGCCTGACGCAGCAGTGCCAGCGACGAGCAGCCCATCGCCCATGGCTGTTGAATCGGCGTCAACACCAGCAAGCGGCGCCGTGACAGTAGAGAAGGGACAGGGCGAGGAAGAACAAGGAGAGAAGGGTCAGCAGAAGCGAGAGCAAGCGAAGCAGCCCGCCGCGGTCCAAGCTGCAGATAACAATGGTCTCAATCTCGATCCGGCGGCGTACAATGTGAAAGTGGTGGACTTTGGCAACGCGTGCTGGGTGCACAAGCACTTCACCGACGATGTACAGACTAGACAGTACCGCTCGCCGGAGGCCATTCTGGGCGCCAAGTATTCCACGCCGATCGATATCTGGTCCATGGCCTGCATCGTCTTTGAGCTGGCCACGGGCGATCTGCTCTTCGAGCCGCGTTCCGGCAAGAACTTCGACAAGAGCGACGGTACCCAGCTTGACACACCACTTTCGGTTACAACTTGACCTAGCGGACTAACTTGATCGTGCGTGCATGTACACAGACCATCTGGCTCAGTTCATTGAGACGCTGGGCACGATACCCAAATCGATCGCGCTGCGGGGTAAGTATGCCCGAAGGTACTTCAACGCCAGCGGTAAGCTCAAGTATATCGGCAAGCTCCATCACTGGCCGCTCGAAGAAGTACTGAGGGAGAAGTATCACTTCCCAAGCGAAGAAGCGGCAGCCATGAGTTCCTTCCTGCGGCCGATGTTGGAGTACGATCCGCTGAAGCGAGCCACCGCCAAGCAGTGCCTCGCCCACACGTGGCTGCAGGGCGTACAGTAGTGAACCTACTCTATCTCAAATCTTAACATTCCTCTGTCATTGCCGCCAAAGGATGTAAAGCGAATACTAAGATCAGTACACAAGATCGAGGATGGCATACACAGCGGCCGTTATGCCGAGGGTGGCGGGCAACGTCACGACCCAGCTGAGAAGGATGTTGATGAACAGTCGCCAGTTCAC
>CDEZ01021304.1:0-20848 GCA_000826365.1 Acanthamoeba royreba | reverse complement strand
ACGAAAGGCAAAGGTGAGGAAGTGCTGTGTGCTGGGCCGGAGAGGATGACGACTAACTACACCAGCGGGGGAGGAGGGGGCGATGCGGCCTTCACACGGCCGGGGCACCCGTCGTCGGCTTCGTTTTCGTTCTCGTCCTTCTCGTCTTCTTCCTCGCCTGCCCCCTCCCCCTCTGGCACTAATCCCTCCTCTGCCGTCGGCACCACCGCGAATCGCTACTTCTCGGAACTCAAGAAAGGTTGCGTCTCTTTCCTTCTCCTTGCTTCGGTTGACGCAAACAATCATATTTAACAATTCATTTTATTTATTTATTTCAATACCAACAGGAGAAGTGGAGGAGCTCCTGGCCGGACTGCGCGAGGCGAATGTAGAGCGGGATATGGACAAACAGCGCGAAGTCGTCAAGCGTGTCATTGCCTTCATGACGGTCGGCATCGATCTCTCCCGACTCTTTCCGGAGATGGTGATGGTACGAGGTCCTCCTGTCTGCTTCATGACTCGGAGCACTGATCACTGCAGGGCAAGGACAGTCGTGCAATACGAGGGACATTGTGCAGAAGAAGCTCGTTTACCTCTACCTCACCACGTATGCCGAGTCGCATCCAGACTTGTCGCTTCTCGCGGTGAATACCCTTCAGAAAGATGTTAGCGATACCAACCCGATGATACGCGGCCTTGCACTGCGTAACCTATGCTCGCTCCGCTTGCCCAATTTCCTCGAATATATGATCGCACCCGTGGATAGCGGTAAGTCTTGCTGACAAGTCGTGGCGATACGGTCATCATGTTCATTCGATCTATCATTGCAGGTTTGCAGGATCCAGCGCCCTACGTGCGGAAGACTGCTGCTTTGGCTGTAGCAAAACTGCATCGCCTCTCTCCGGATGTACTTAAGCGTCAGGTGCCTGCCTGCTTCTTTTGTTGAGCCCATTCAACTGTGCTCATCCCGTGGCGGCAGAGTGGATGGCTGAACAAGTTGTACGAATTGGTGGCCGATCGGGATCCGACAGTAGCTCACAATGCTCTCGCAGCCCTACAAGAAGTACGCCTCCTGCAAAAGTGTTCCCTGAGTGCACCTTACTTACACCGACTAGGTGTTGTCGAGTGCTGGTGGCCCATCAGTAGCTCGATCTTTGGCAATGCACCTTTTCTCACGCTTGAGCAATTTCAATCCGTGGGCCACTAGTCTCGTTCTTCAGATAGTACGGTTTTGATTGTTGAATCTGCGACGCACCAGTCTAACTCAATGGGGCATAACTAGGCACTGAGACATTCACCTACCGAGGACGATCTGTTTGATATCTTGAACGTTCTCGAGGAGAGGCTGAAGTATAATAATCCGGCTCTTATATTCTCTATTACACAGGCTTTCCTTCATCTTACTGAGGTTCGTTTCTATCGTTAAAACGAAACGGCCATAAGAATTATTCACTTTTAGAGCAGGACCTTGATATCAAGGAGCAGGTGTATGCCCGGTTAGTTGGACCTCTCATCTCGTTGCTTGTCTCCGCTGGGCCTGAGCAAGCTTGGGCGTGTTTACACCACGCTCGGTTGCTTGCTACAATTGCACCTCATCACTTTGCTCCCCACTACAAGCATTTCTTTTGCCGGTACGTGTCAAGAATTGAAGCTGCGAGCATGTCTGACCGAACGGGTCCACTCTAGATATAACGATATGTTGGCAGTCAAAGTGCTCAAGGTAGACATTCTGACTGACATCGCATCGGAAGCCAACGCCCAGCATATCGTCGAAGAGCTTAGTGAGTACATTCGAGAAGGAGACAATGAGCTTGGTAAACGTGCAGTTGCTGCCATCGGTCGGATAGCAGCTGCTGTACCGCAGGTGCGACACTCTTCCAATTGTTGGATGCGCATCCATCCACTGAGCGCGTATTGCTAGGCGGAGTCTTCCGCAGTTTTTGTGGCACAGGGACTGCTCGGTTCGGCTGCTAACGGAGGGGGACGTTATGCGGGCCTGGGCCTTTCACTTGCCCTCGCTTTGCTACGACGCTCACCCACTCATGCAGATGTACTTCTATCCACCCTGCTCAACGCTGTGAAGTCTTCTCGCTTGGTAGCTCTCCCTTTGAAGCTTAGATAATTGTTCGTCCACTGAGGTTAAGCTAAATGCGATATCTTCCCCTACCAAATAGGACGCTGAGGCACGCGGCGCGTTTGCATGGGTACTAGGCGAATACGGAGAACGAATAAACGAAGCTCCTTACCTCCTTGAGGATGAGCTTGTGGCCTCATATAGTGATCTACCTCCAACGCTCAAGCTTCAGGTTCGATAGAGACTACTGTATCGTCCGCAAGGTTGTCGCAGATAAATTAACGTTGGTAATTGTTGATAGGTGCTATCATCATCCATGCGGCTGTTCTTCAAGCGGGCTCCCGAGATGCAGCCAATTTTGGGCCGTCTACTTCGTGCGGCCCTCGATGACACGTCGAATGTGGACGTAAGGGATCGTGCACTACTCTACTATCGTTTATTGCGGCTTCATCTTCCCGAGGCCCGCCAGATGTTCAGCATAGAAAAGGATCCCATAGGCGCCTTTGCTGAGGATACTCACACTGACCTCTACGTACGCCTGCATGCGCTTCAAGTGTTACTATCCCTAATCTCACTTTCGCGCTACCGTAGTTGGAGCTGCTGGCAGAATTCAATTCATTGGCAGTTGTGTATGGCCTACCATCGCATCGATTCCCACGCCCTCCTACACTCGACATACGACCAGCGTATGCTGCCTTGGTTTGTCTGTTTACATTCCTTCTCACAATGGAGCTTTTGGTTGAACAAATAGCAAGGTAAACAACAAGAATCACAGCGTGAGCTCTACGGAATCAGTGGAAGGGTCCCAAGACGACCGGCCAGTGCCTTTCACTACAGCTGCCAAGGTGCATACATTATTGGTAGCTCTTTCTTGATAGCTTCGCGACGTATGCGCCCTAGTCTTAGGTTTCGATGATTATAGGGAGAAGAAGGTCCTCTGGTACTTCGACCGCGACCAGCGATGGATTCTAAGGATTTCCAGGACAAGTGGGCCACGCTTCCCATCGCACACACGTGGGAGATGCCTTTGAATGTATGTTAATGCGTTGTTGCGAGCCTGAGTCTTTTGGCTTATCCTATGCATTCATGTGGACATGCATACAGATTAACGTAGAGTGGGATGGTGTGGAGGCACGGATGAATAGCGGACACATCCTGTGCATGGCTTCTGGCTGCGTGGGTGGCGTGTACAAGTACTATTTCTTCGCTCAAGAGGACCAGTCAGCCGCATTCTTCTTGATCGAGGTTGTCGGAGAGCCCAGCAAGGGTCTACTTTTGGCTCGCTTCAAAACGGAGACGGAGCGTGGGCTGCCTCGCTTCGTGCGTCACTTGAAGCTCGCCCTCTCTCACGCCCTGCAGTTGTCTGCGTGATGGCCACGACGCCAAAATTTCGTTTCTAATTTGAAAGCTGTTTTGAAACTATTTTGAAACTATTTTGGTGTCTTTGAAAGGAAAAGAATTCTTGGCACGCAGTCAGCGCAACGAACACAAAGGACGGCCTTAGCTGTTGTCGCACCCAACTACCCCCCACCACACCCCTCCCCTGGACCCTCCATCCCGCCTCCACCTTCTGAAGCACTTCTGAACTGGGACCACCATGAGCATCTTTGGCCTCGGGTACCCCCACAACCCTCCCTCTGCGTAGATCTGTCTGAAGGGATGCAGCGAGGGAGGAGGCTCCATGGATTATCAAGAGATATATTCACCTCTTCTTCTTCTTCATACCACTGCCCATTTCCCCCTCCACTTTCTTTTCTCATGCCCCCTTTCCCTGAATTTAAAGAATTGGGGCACGCTGCACCAACAAAAAAGACTAAAACAAAAAATAAAATTAAAAAAACACAGGAAGAAGAGCCAGACGTTCAAGCCCCACAAGAACATCCCGGAGGGCACCAAGCAGTACCAACTCAAGAAGTACGCCGAGGCCACCCTCGGTAGCGGCAACCTCAAGCTCGCCGTCACCCTCCCCGAGGGCGAGGACATCAACGAATGGCTCGCTGTCAACAGTACCGCCTCTTCCCATCCGTACTTTTCGATTTTAATCATTTATTATTGCTGATTTGGAATTGATTTGATTTATTTATTCGTTGGTCACTCACAACCCGTTGGGGGGGGGCTACCAGCGGTCGACTTCTTCAATCAGATCAACATGCTGTACGGCACCATCACTGAGTTCTGCACGCCTCAGGAATGCCCTGTGATGTCCGCCGGTCCCAAGTACTGCCTCCCCGCCTTTCCTTTTTCCAAAATGATTATCACTTTATTTTTTCGTTTATCTGCCCTTATTTTTGTTTTTTTTTGGAGGTATACTTTTACAACCAAGGGCTGCGACATGCGTGTTCTCTACGCGTTTGTGGTGTTGTTCGTGATTTGTGTGGCACGACCTATGCAAGCGCGTTCATCGTGCGGCATGGTTGGGTTCAATGGATGATGGTACACGTGATGCTGACCCGCGCATGTTTTTGTGTTCACAATCAGATACGAGTACATGTGGGCCGATGGCGTGAACGTGAAAAAGGCCATCAAGTGTTCCGCGCCAGAGTATGTCGACTATCTGATGACCTGGGTGCAGGAGCAGCTCGATGACGAGGACGTCTTCCCCTCAAAGGTCGGCGTGCCCTTCCCGAAGAACTTCGTCCAGATCGTGGGCAACATTTTTAAGCGTCTCTTCCGCGTCTACGCACACATCTACCACTCACACTTCCCCAAGATCGTGAGTCTCGGTGAGGAGGCGCACTTGAACACTTCCTTCAAGCACTTTATCTTCTTCGTTCAGGAGTTCAACCTGATCAACAAGAAGGAGCTCCAACCGCTGGCCGAGCTCATCGCGAGTCTCACCAACAAGAAGCCAAGCTAGATCTGCGAGGAATGCAGGGATGGTAAGCGCACGGCACCGACGGACCGTGAAGGGAACATGGAAGATTTTCTCCTGCCTTCGCTTCGCGACGCCGGTCCAGCTTTCCCCTTTCGTTCATCAGCGCTTGTACTTCCCTGTCTGTAGCATTACCTTCCCCTCTTGTTCTTCCTCCTCCGCCTTAGTGTTCCTTCCCTTTTTGGTTTTGCACAAAATCCAAACAAATACGAAACAATCCAAATCATTTTGAGAAAGACACCAGCACCGATGCTGCTACGTGGGGGAGCACAAGCGGGCGGGGCGGCGGCAAGCAGCGCTCCTGGATGGCGGCTACGGGAGGCGGTGCGTGTGGGGGTGGCCGGGGCAGCAGGCAAGGGCGCGGGAGCATGGGGAGGGGTGGTGCCCCTGGTGGGCGTCCCGAATGCCTATGCGGCCCTCCTGGCCCAGCGCGCGGGCCTGCCCGCCCTCTATCTCTCGGGCAGCACCCTTTCCGCTTCCTCTCTCGGGTGCGCTACCGTCTCTAATATAATATAATATAATATAATATAATATAACAACAACAATAATAATAATAGATTTATTTATTCCTTGACGTATTTTATCTGTTACACAGGACAACAAAATATAATTGCTGATCGCGATGTGCAGGTTCCCCGATCTAGGCGTGGTGACACTGGGCGAAGTTGTAGAGGATGCCCGTCGTATCACAAGGTGAGTGGACCAAAGAGAAGACGTACGATCAATGTTGCGCGCACGGTCCAAGAGCTGGAGTCCGTAGGCGTTGCTGGCATACACATTGAAGACCAGGTTCGTCGTACCTTGGTGTGCAGCATCGATTGTTCTTGAAATGAAGTGCGGCGGTTAGCGCAGGAGGCACAGCACAAGCGATGCGGACACAGGCCCAACAAGCGGGTTGCTTCAACTGCCGAAATGGTGGATAGGATACAAGCAGCTGTCGCGGCACGACGAGATCAAAGCTTCGTAATCATGGCCCGCACTGACTCCTTTGCCACTGAAGGCTTGGATGCGTCACTCAAGCGCGCTCAAGCGTACATCGACGCTGGTGCCGATATGCTCTTTCCAGAGGCGCTTAGCGAGATCAGCCAATTCAAAGCGTACGTGATTTGCAGTCTTGTGTTTGGGCCTGTTATTGGGGCTAACCTGAGGGATCCTCGAAAAGGTTCACGTCAGCCTTTCCCGATACCCCGGTGTTAGCCAATCTCACCGAATTTGGTCGCACTCCAATGTTCACCATGGAGCAGTTAGGACAAGCCAAGGTACGCTGTGATATTGATCGCAATCAACGAGCAGCATATTAAGCTTGCCTTTGCTGGCGCTCCACAGGTATCAATGGCCCTTTTTCCTGTATCAGCGTTCCGTGCGATGTCCCGAGCAGCGGAACAGGTTTACGAAAGTATCGCCAAGAACGGCTCGCAGAGTGCTGTTCTTCCTCTCATGCAAACCCGCGATGAACTATATACTGTACTCTCGCCTCCTGACGAGTGCCGATCACCCATTCCTAACGTCAGATTCCAGGTCTTGGGATACGATGAATATGAAAGCGCATTAGACAAGCTCTATCCGACAGCTGCTGTACCGCCTGTTGCAGTCACGCCTACTGCAGCCGCTGCCGCAGCGACTGAAGCAGCTTCGAAACAACCCTCTGGGCCTGAAATCGAACCTACGGATAACAACGAAGAGGCGGTCGAACCATTGGCAAAGGTAGGCGAGCTGCTGGAAATTGAAGAAGACGGCGAAAAGAAGAGCACCACGAAGGAGGCTACCGAAGTGGGAGATCCACAGCAAAAGCAAGGTAACGAACAGATTGAAGAGGAAGAGGAAGGGGAAGAGGAAGACAAGGGCATCGTCATCACGGCTGACTCCGCTGCTGCGATCGAAGAGGAGCTCGCGGCAGGAAAGGAGATTGAGATCAAGTAGACTTGGCATCTGTGGGGCAGCAAGAGCTGAAACCCCAGAATTGAATCCACGTCCACAGGAGAAATGTTTTTGCTTTCTGAGTTTATGTGAACGGTGGAGTGTACAAATATTTATTATTTGTTTTATTAAATCTTATTTGAGCCCAAAGGATGGAAAGCGGAGAGCAAGTGCGTTTAGCAGAAGGAGGAGGTAAGGTGGCCCGAGTGGCAGGGTTCTCGTGGGTGGAGGAGAGTGTGCTCGCGGGGAGTGCCATGCCGGGCAGTCATCCTGCCCACCTGCGCGATGACTTGGCCGAGCTCGCCCGGGTGGGCATCACGGCCGTCGTCTCCCTCAACGAAGCCCATCCGCCTCTTCAGCCAGAGGCTGACCTCAGGGCCGCCCTCGTAGTCAATGGTGGATTCTTGCGGGTGCACCTGCACCTACCGGTGCCCGATTACCGCTCGCCAACATTGGAGCAGATGCGACGTATGTGCTTGGCCTGCCTTGTGCCGCACAAGAGTGTTTCTATCTGATGTGTGAGGGTTTTCATTCAGAGTTCGTGCAGCTGGTCGAGGAGCAGCGCCAACTCGGTGGAGCGACCCTCGTGCATTGCAATGCAGGGATGGGTCGCACTGGCTGCATGTTGGCTGCTTACCTCATCTCTCGCGGATCCTCCGCACGAGACGCCATTGCCACCATGCGTCGCCTCCGCGCCGGTAGCGTGCAGGTTGGAGCTCCCTTTCATCATCCCTCCTGCGCATGCCTTCACTGACCGATGATTGGCTGATTCATGTGCAGACGTTCAAGCAAGAAGACGGCCTTGTCGAGTTTGCCAAGTCGCTGACATGACCCAAGCTAAGGAGAGATCATCATCATCATCATCAAGCAAGAAGGATATATCCTTCCGATCCGTCCCACCTGCGCGGTGTATTGCCGTCTCGTGTGATGCTCAGACACGACAATCCATATCTACAACATACCTCATATTACCCATCACTGTGCTCCATATAGTGTTGTCGTGTGTTTTGACGACATGCTGTGTGCGACATATATAAATAAATGACATAAGCTGAAACGATTTGGGAATAATATCTGAAATTTGAGTTGTGGCTGAGTGACGGAGGAGTGGAGTGGAGGCAAGAGAGCAACAACACATCCACCACCACCACCACCGGGGAGAAGTTCCATTCATGAAAAAGATCAGCAGGAAGAAGCTCGATGGTACCATTACTACCGGGCCCTCCTCCATCTTTGAGAAGATGACCCCCCTCTATGCACTCCGACCCTGACTATTCTTCTTCTCATCTCTCCTCCCTCTGCTTGTTGTGTCGGGGTGGGCACGGGGGTACCACGCGACAGAGTCCAACAACAAGGCACCGGTAGTCGTGGGTGGTCCCTTCAACGTGCAGCACAAGGTGAGAGCACTTTTGATCATCTCTCATCTCTCCCCGTCGTTTTCTCTCTTTTCTTTCTTTCATCTTAATTGAAAAAAAGGAATAAAAGAATAGTTTTAAAATAGATTAAATGGAAATGGAATTTAAAATGAGAAACTGACCCCAAATGATATGTCTTTATTTTCAGGTGCATGTGGACTTTGAGTTCAGCGTACGATGACCTTCTCCGGTGATGTTTGCGTTTTCGCGACTGTCTTCGAGCTCATTCCGTTCCGTTCCGTTCCGTTCCATGACGCTTTGGTTGTGTCTTCTTCTCCTTCGCCTGCGGCATGCAGTGGTCGGGTCAAGATCCCGGTGAAATATTCGAGCTCGTTGAAAAGCTCGGCGAAGGGTAAGAGAGCGATGAGTTTGTTCTTGTCCTAAGAGCCCTGATGAATTGACGGTTTGTGACACAGAGCCTTTGGAGCTGTGTATAAGGCAGTGCACAAAGCGAGCGGCTTCCTACTGGTAAGCACTTACAGCATAATCACTCTGTCAGTAGCTGAAGAGCGTTTCGGAAATGCGCAGGCAATCAAGGTGCTTGCTATCGGCGATCCCGAGTCGGAGGTGAATAAGGACATTCGCAAGGAGATCGATATCCTTCGTAAATGTAAATCAGATCACATTGTCAGGTGCCTTTCGACCACAAGAACTTTAGTCTTGAAGAAACGCTCACAAATCCATCCTTGGCAGTTATTTTGGGACCGTTCTTCAAAAGTCAGGTGACGGAACATATGACCTTTGGGTATCTATCGTTGTTAACGTAAGGGAAATGCATAGATTCTTAATGGTGACGTGTTTGCAGATTTTGATGGATTATTGTGGCAAAGGATCCGTACGAATTAAGCTCATCAATTCTATCAATTACACATGAAGAGGCATTACACCTTTTGTTTGGTTGCAGGTCCGGGATAGTATGGTGCGATTGGAACGCACTCTTACAGAGCGTGAAGTAGCGGAGGTGATGCGTGGCACCCTGCTTGGACTTCAATACTTACACTCGCTTGGTATTACTCACAGGTATTTCTACTTTCGATTGATATAATTTTCTGCTTGTGCTAATCATTCTGTGCACATGCAGAGGTAAGGTCTCCATGCCCGATTTTGTTCGAAGGGAGCGTTAACTCTTTGTTCGCAAGATGTCAAGGCGGCCAATATCCTGCTTAACGAAAAAGGGCAGGTCAAGATTGCAGGTAATGCTTGCATACGAGGTTTGGCCTGTCGTGGATATTTAACGCCTGAGTAAATCTGTGCAGATTTTGGAGTATCGCAGCAGCTTTCGGGCACCATCGGTGGCGGGGAGACACTGACGGGCACTCCACTATGGATGGGTACGACTGTTGAGCTTCCTATGCATTTGAATTGGCAACATGTAGTTTACCTCGTATGTACAGCCCCGGAGGTGGTGCAACGAAGGACCACACCGCAACTTATACATAAGTCGGTATGTCAGTGCTCTGATCTCGCTTTGAAACGTTCAGGTTTTTATACTGTCTTTGTAGGATATATGGAGCCTGGGTATCACTGCAATTGAGTGTGCTGATGGATGGCCACCATACGCGGACCTGAAACCTATGCGCGTAAGCACCTTCCTCCCAAGCTCCTGGAATGCCCCTTAACAGCTTACGGGCAGGCTATGGTGGGAATTCCCGTGCGTCCTCCTCCAACTCTTGCGGATCCACGGAAATGGTCACAAGAGTTCAACTCTTTCATCGCTTCGGCTCTCGTTAAAGATCCTGCAAAGAGGTATCTAATACTTGCCCTTGTCCGATTTTTGAACTCAAGTTAAATCGAATCATAGGCCCTCAGCCGCGGAGCTTCTGCAGCATCCATTCATCACTCGTAACGCCACAAGTCCGGAATCGTTGAAGGATCTCCTTTCTGAATCTAAGGGTGTCTGGGTACCTAATTCCCCACCACTTCATCACCCACCTCAGTGTGGTTCACAAGTGTCACACACATACTCCATACAATGTTGGCAATTTGGCAATGACCCGCAATGCATGCGGGGAGCAGGAGTTGAAGTTCGAGGAACTGCACGCTCTCTTCCGGGAGGGCGGGACCGTTGGACAGCATGTTGCACCGGTCAATCTCAAAATTTATTACGATCATCTCCTCCGCAAGATACCTGAACGTAAGGTGGTGATCATGCACCAATCACCCACCATTCACTACTATCGTTATTATCCACTTAATGTTACACTTGAGCATTGCCATCAGTGCGCTTACCCCGCTGATCGTGTAGAGATTCCTGCCCGATTTTCTGCGCGCTCAACCCCAACATTCAAGCACGGACAGATCACCTGATTCGTCTGGTGTTCCTGGTACAATCCATCTCGCTTTGCAAAGTCTTACAGGCAACTGAGTCTCTTCATCTGTTTACAGCTCGCCCTAAGCGACAAAGCGCAACCACTCCATCACCAGGGCCCACAGCTGATCTTGGTTCGCTCCCTCCACTACCATTTCGTACGTGGATCTAACAGAACCCCAAAGGTACGGCTGTGGTAAATGAGACCGTCGAGGTTCGAACGGTTGCCACACCGCTTTACCTTCGAAACAGAAAGCCGACCAAGGCGTCAGCCGGTGATGACGACAGCGACAGCAAACCAGATGATGCTGCCAGCCCTTACCAATTTGCTGATACCGTAGCGGTGAGAACAGTGGTTGAGTCGCCTGCTTCATCACAACCCGTGAAACTGCCCACGGAGAGCAAGCAACAGAAACCAAACGACCGCGCGCAGTCGAGCCCAGTCAATACCAAGCGGCTTGCTGTTTACATTCCGACTTTCATCACTCGCAGTGTCAACATGTTCAAGGGTAAAACCACGCCTGCGGAAGTTAGCGACAGCCCGACGCCCTCGTACTCGATGGCGCTTGGTCAGAAGGTCGCTCAGCTTAAGCCAATAATTGAGAGATGGCGGCCTGAACGACGATTATCTCAGTACCTTCCGAACGATAGGTACATCTCATCCCTTCTTACATGCGGCATGCTTGGTTCACCGATTTACCCTTGCATCTGCAGGAGCGTGATCACGTACAGTGTGCTGGTGATTCTGTTTCTTTCGCTCCTGTTGAATGTCTACCTTCTCTGGAACCGTGGCGGCAATTCCTGCTCAATCCCCCTACACTCTACACGTGTGGAGCGGGTTCAGCCCGGCCCGAACCTGGATCAGATAGATCGCTTCATCACATGGCTCACTACAAGCCTTGGCGGCCGTAAGTGAACCGTGTGACAGATGGCTAGGTTCAGTTGCAAATATATATACTTCACCGCTAACATAAATTTCGGCCATGATGCGAGATTGATGATACGTTTATCCTCAAGGTAGGAACCGCAGCGTGAGTTCGTACACCTGAGTGAATATGAAGTCAGAAGCCCGTTTCAGGAACATGACAAGGGCTCGTACCAGGAATCCTACAGCATTGGCAGGGAAGGAGCGGAGGACTGTTGGGACATATCCTTTGAACAAGGCACCCGCACCTCCTGCAGAGAGCACACCACACTAGTCAGGAGAAAGGATCCCTCAAGTCAGACGGCATCCCGCTGTTGTACCTTGCTGGTAGAGGACGCGGATACAATGAAGAGTGCCCTTGTAGATCGGCGTTGGCCCGGTTTGGATCTGTATTCGCGTTTTCACAACATCGAACGGATACGTGGCCGTGTGGTAGGCCATGCCAGCAACACCGCCTGGAAAGTCGAGTACCAGACGTGTCAGTGTTTGGAGTGCTGCTTTGCGTTTTCCAGGTTTCATACCAGCAAGGATAACGGCAACTGGGGACAACCCGCCTGAGCCATGAGGGTCATCTCCGCCGTGGCCTCCCGAAGAACTACCCGAGCCAGCTCGTAGGAAGGGGAGAGCTGCAAACGATCGCTTGAGGAATTCATATGACGCGAAGAACACAGCATAACTACCGCGACCAGCCCCACATTGATCAGTTCAGTACTGGCCATCAATCAGATCAGCCTTCGTACCCAGGCACATCGCGCAACAACGTGGGGACGAATCCAAGATAGAGCCCCTGCCAGCCTCGTGCGGCAATTACTTCGCGCGCCATCTGTAAGTTGCCAGGACCATGTCCGCCACCGTGCCCGAGGCCGGATACTTGCATACGGTTCTTTATAACATCCACGGGGCAGAGAATGAATGATTGCGCAAATCCGGCTACCGCGCCAGCGAGGGCAACATGAGCCAGCCGTATCTCTCCCCGGCTTCCATATCGCTCATGAAGGAAGTCAACCGCGTGCGCGTACGACCCTAAGATATTCATAAGTTTTGGTTCATATCAGCCAAAGAGAGCCTTAGAGGTAAGGCCGTACCGAAAATGGTGGCAGTGGTGATGCACGAGGCGAGCAAAGGAGGCCCCAAGCCCTTGAACAGCCCTCTTACGCCCTCCTTTTGCAGTGTTTCCTTCACTGTGAACTGATTATGTGAGTTTTCATCAGCTCCAGTTGCAGAAGAGAACCGAGACGTACAAATGCCCATGGCTCCTGTGGGGTGCGTATCGCTATGTGCTTGCATTCGTGTCTAGAATTCAGGATGAGCACAGTATGATGGTTTGCAAAGTGACGAGTTTGTACCTTGACTAGATCGAGAGGATAGCCAGCAGTCTCCTCCGCCATGCCAGAAAGTGTGCCTGTACCAGACATGACAAGATAAAATGGGTCGTCAGTACGGCGCCACGAGCAATGCACATCGGGAGAGAAGCGTGCCAGCGATGCTGCCGCGTCCGACGCCCACTACTGCTCGCGTGAGCACACGAGATAGCGTTCTGTCACATGCACACACACACCATCAGCCCATCCCTATAGCGCTTCCCGTGCCCTCTTGAGGCCGCTTCACACTTCTTTTCTTTTGAGGGAAGTTTACCTGCCGATGCCCGCCAGTGCACCAGCCACCTCGTTCTTTTGCTTCCCTTCATCTGTTTGGGAAAGGAAATAAATAAATAATACATTTTTATTATTATTCAAAATATATCATTTAAGAAATAATAATAAAAATGTTGCGAGAGTGAACTAAAAAAAAAAAACAGCGCAAGGGACAGGAGAGGACCAGGTTCGAGGCGGGCGTGGGGAAGGGGCGTGGCGGCAGGTGGTGGTGGCGGAAGTGCCCCGGAGCTGCTCGTGGTGGTGCTCGTACCCGAGCTCACTGCGGAAGGGCTGCCTTCGCCCTCGGCAGTCCGTTCCATGACGTGTGGTGGCCTGAAAGAATAAATACAAAAGTGGAAAAAAAAATACATAAAACCACGAAGCCTGCTGTATTGTTGGGACTTGATCTTGAATTTCCGCGAAATTTGGGTGCACGTTTATTCAAAACAAATGCTTTTTCCTCTGCGAAGATGCGGAAAATTTCACATTATCAGGATTCCTTTGTTTTCTTGGAATTGTTAATTGCATCTCTTTCGTGAAATCTGCGCCTTTTTATTGTTAGAGTACTCTTCTGTCACACACACACACTTCCCCATCAAGCCTTACCAACAAGTTTTACCAACCCAGCATGTCCTCTCGAGGTGTGAGTGTCAAGGTGACGGCCGGTCGCCATACCTACAACAGCTACTTGCGCCACCTGTTCCCCAACGTCAATGCGGTGGAGTTGATGCGCGTGGCCTACCTGCCGACGAACAAGGAGCGCACCGATGCTTTGGAACGCATCAGTCGAGCGGCCCTGCGCAGCAAGCCTCCGCAAGCATCGTAGTCGTGCCCCCATAACCCCAAAAACGAGTTATCAGTGTTTGTATGTAAAAATTGTACAGTTCTTGTCTGTTAAGAAGATAATAACACCTGAGATAACGTAATCATCATCTCACAAAGCTTTCTTCTGGTTCGCCCGTTCGCCTAATTCTCTCACTGAGCGGGCGTGGCATAGAGCTTGTTGGTGCGTATGTACTCGATCACCGGATCGGGCAGGAAGTATTTCACGGAGACGTTCTGGGCCAGCATGTTTCTGATGCGTGTGGAACTGATGTCGTTCGGAATCCAGGCCGGTACAATATAAATGTGGTCCTTCATCACCGACAAACAGACACATCATTAGATTCGACATTTAAGTCTGACTGGATCAAGAAGGAGCAAAGAGGTAGGTACCTTGTGTCTTACAAGGAGCTCGTTGGCTTGAATGGACTGGGTTGGATCGGTACCTTCACGTTTGAGGCACACCACACCGTACCTTCCCAGGATCACTTCCAACTGCAATAGTAGAGTTAACTACAGTGGTCTGCCAAGTTCCGTGACGTAACAAAGCTTTGTTGTACATCTTCGCTGGCCCAGACGCCTGGAGTGTTGAAAGAGTCCAGCAGGTCGGAACCACACAGAAGCATCACTTTAAGCTTATTTTCGTTGCTCCTCGTCTCGTTTAGTCTGCGGTCAAAGTACTCCATCACCACCTGATGTTGAATTCTCAGTACTTCGCTGGAGCGTTCACATTCCGCCCGGCTGGTTAAGATGGTAAGCGTACCTGAGTGCGTATGTATTCGTCCTTGGACGCTTCCCACCCATCGACCATGATCCAATCTGAGTTCTCAACTGCCAACTCGCACATTTTCATGCGGTGGGGAGCAGACGCCAAACCCTGCCAAGGGCCATGTGCTCCGCTCAGCGCCCATCACACAGCGGTACGACCATCATCGAGAACACACGATGCTATCAACAACATACTTTCTTCTTGTAGGCATCCGTTACTGGGGACAGATACCCGCCGACCACCTCCAGACCGAGTTCATCGTGTGTCTGAAACCACGCACGCGCGTCCTCTACACACGCAGCGCAGCACAGCTAATCAGTGAACTGCTCTCTCGTGAATAGAGATAGGAGTTATCTATCACATGTTTTTGTTACGCGAACGTACCGAATATTCTGAGGTGCATGTTGGTGATGGGCGAGAACGAGCCGCACGCCAGCAGTACCACGCCCTGCTTGCCTGCACACCAGGTACTACTCCATTATTATCATGATTTTATCATTATCATTTTCTGACACAATTGATACTGAGTGTAAAAATATGATATATTTTATATTTAATAGTTTTACAATATATCATTTATAAAACAGGGATGAGCGGAAGGAGGAAAGCATAGATACGCACCAGGCGTGGGTCGGGCGAGTTTGGTGGTGGCGAATGGGAGGTCGGTGAGCATGATGGCACTCGTGGTGTGGTACCTTAAGGTTGGGGGCAAGATATGAGAGTAGGCTGACGAGCTCCTCCTCCCTTGTCGTTTGGCTTTGCACTGACCAGTTCAGCGAACCTACCAAGTTAAGTTATTGATCCTAATAACTTCTCAAAAACGAAACGATTTGCGAAAAATTTGTCTGTTAAATTGGGGATATATCCGGGAAAGGATTGAATTAATTATGTAAATTTGGGGATTGGGCCGTGGTGTGGCCTCACAGACGCCAACGAAGAGCAACCGCGCAACGCCTTTACTCCACACACACCGGTGACAAGAGATAAGGAGAGAGAGGACTCTTTCACCTCCTTCGCCCTTCCCTCCATAGATCATCTACTCTGCAGCCCCCCATTTTTGAAGGGAAATTCGTTTTCTTCTTCCTCTTCTTCTTCTACCCTTCGTGGTCCGTCTCGTTACCGCTGATCTGATTCTGATCCCCTTTGAACGATGGTCCGTGCCAACCTCCCCCTCTGCAAACTTCTATATGTCTTCATCTTTCTTTGTCTCTCTACACGCGTGTAGCGTGGCCTCGCAGAGATTCTTCCTTTTATTTTTATTTTTTGTGTTTTCTTTTTTGAAAGAATAAAAGGAAGAAAAAGGAGGCATTGATTATGATTTGTTTTTAAAATATTTTTGTTGGTGGGGGGAGAGTAGGCGTACACGAGCAAGCATGGCGTGGACGACATGGTCATGTTGAGCAACATCTCCAACGACGCCATCACCGAAAACCTCAAGAAGCGCTTCAACGCGGACCTCATCTACGTACACGGCCCCTCGTCTTCTTCTCCTTCTTGGCTGACTTGTGCGCTGGTTTGGGGTCGAACTAACTTTCCTCTCCGTTGGCGGCGGTGATGGTGGTGATCACCAGACGTACATCGGTCATGTGCTCATTTCGGTCAACCCCTACAAAGCCATCAACAATCTCTATACCGAGCGGTAACGCTCTTGCTCCCCGTTCGTGTGTGTGAGAGTGCGTGTGCTTGGGATGCGCACGTCGAGGCAAACGACTGACTGCGCTTGTTTGCGGGAATCGATTCCACTCACTCTCCCCTTCAGGACGCTGAAGGACTACCGTGGCAAGTACCGTTATGAGCTGCCGCCACATGTCTACGCTTTGGCTGATGACATGTATCGTACGATGCTCTCCGAAGGCGAGGACCAATGCGTCATTATCTCGTACGAGTGTCCCTCCTGCTCCACCGCATCACTGTGTGCGTGATGTTGATGGCGATGCCGTACGCAGGGGTGAGTCGGGAGCTGGCAAGACAGAAGCTTCCAAGAAGATCATGCAGTACATTGCTGCGGTATCCGGTGCCACCGGTGATGTGATGCGCGTGAAGGACGTCATTCTCGAGTCCAATCCGCTTCTTGAAGCCTTCGGTAATGCCAAGACAATCAGGAACAACAACTCCTCCCGCTTCGTACGGCCCCATTAAATTGTTTCCCTCATGAGATCAGTTTCTCACCGTGCGCTGGCTTGATCAGGGCAAATACATGGAGATCCAATTTGACCTTAAGGGAGATCCCGTCGGAGGTAAGATCTCGAACTACCTTCTTGAAAAGGTACCTCGCATGTTGCAGACAACTTAGTTCGACAACTGAGCCAAACAATTGTCTCCAGTCGCGCGTGGTGTATCAGACGCAGGGAGAGAGAAACTTTCACATCTTCTACCAGCTTCTAGCTGGCGCTCCGGCCGATCTTAGGCGTAAGTGAATCCTCTTCCTGTTCTTATGGACTATCTCACTGATTGTCCGGATGTGATGTAGAGGAGTTTGGTCTCCAAACTCCCGATTACTACAACTATCTCAACCAGGGCAAGACTTACACCGTTGATGGCATGGATGATAACCGCGAATTCCAGGATACCTGGGTACAGTAGTTTTTGTGGAGCCACACTGTTCTTCGGACTCTGACATCGGTCGGGACAACAAAACAGAACGCCATGAAAGTAATCGGCTTTACACCGGAGGAGCAGCACGAAATCTTCCGTCTGGTGACTGCCATCCTGTACATTGGTAATGTCCGGTTTGTGGAAGACGGCAAGGGCGGATCCACCATTGCCGATAGGCAGGTGGTGGAGATGCTGGCTTATTTGATGCGGACTGAACCTGTGGCCGTTGAACAAGCCCTTCTGTACCGTACTATCACCACCGGTGAGCAGGGACGCGGCCGTTCGTCGGTTTACTCCTGCCCTCAGGACCCTGACGGGGTACGTCTCCGTAGCCGGCTATTCGATTGCATGATACGCTCGATAACAAAGCAATAACATGTCATCTTCATGCAGGCTATCTACTCCAGAGATGCGCTGGCCAAGGCCCTATACTCGCGCATGTTTGATTACATCATCCAGAGGGTGAATGACGCCATGTACATCAACGACCCAGAGGCTCTGACGATCGGTATCCTGGACATTTACGGATTTGAGATCTTCGGTGTACGTATAGCCTGGTGATCTGTAGATTCCTTAGAAGTACAGTACTCACCACCATCAACACACGTAACAGAAAAACGGTTTTGAGCAGCTCTGCATCAACTTCGTGAATGAGAAGCTTCAGCAGATTTTCATCCAGCTCACTCTCAAGGCCGAACAAGAGGAGTACTTTGCCGAGGGAATCCAGTGGGAAAATATTGAATACTTCAACAACAAAATTTGCTGTGATCTGATTGAGGAGAAGCGCCCGCCCGGACTGATGACTATCCTGGACGACGTTTGCAACTTCCCTAAGGGCACTGACGACAAGTTCCGGTACGTTAGCCTTGTTTATTATCTTCTCTCTGCTGGAAACCAACCTCACCTGTTTACGCGGCGTTTAGTGAAAAGATCATCGGAGCTTTCCAGAGCCACGCACACTTTGGCGTGACTGCTCAGCCTGATGAGTTCGTTATCAAGCACTACGCCGGCGATGTACGTGTGTTCCTTTATTCTGGAGACTCCCTAAAGCGCTCATGTGTACATCCATTTCAGGTGGTTTATAATATTGAAGGTTTCTGCGACAAGAACAAGGATCTTCTGTTCAAGGATCTCATTGGCTTGGCTGAGTGCACTTCTTCCACGTTCATTGCTGTGCGTTTCTTGCGGTTGTGCCTTAGGCGTGATATCTCCTTACACTTTCACGAACATCCAGGGACTTTTCCCCGAGGCGAAGGAAGTGGCCACCTCAAAAAAGAAGCCTACCACTGCCGGATTCAAGATTAAGGTTCACAAGTCGATGATTGTGACATAAGACACAGCCGCCTAATCTAGATAAACAGGAATCGATTAATGCCCTAGTGGCCACTCTATCGCGATGCACGCCGCACTACATCCGTTGCATCAAACCAAACGAGAAGAAGGCCGCTAATGACTTCACTAACGCTCTTGTTCTCCATCAAGTCAAGTATCTCGGCCTTCTTGAGAACGTAAGGCGCCCTTTGCATCAAACACGGAAAAGATGTAACTCACTCTCAGATATCATGTAGGTGAGGATTCGTCGTGCTGGTTATGCATACCGTCAGCTCTACGACAAGTTCTTCTACCGTTATCGTGTGGTGTGTCCGAAAACTTGGTCAGGATGGAGTGGCGACATGATTGCTGGTTCGTTCTCTCCACACAGCAAGAGCTAAAGCAGAATCTAACCTTACTCTGTAGGGTGCGAGGCTATCCTGAACCACGTCAATCTGAGTATTGGGAAGGAGTACCAGAAGGGTAAGACGAAGATCTTCATTCGCCAGCCAGAAAGCGTCTTTGCCCTCGAAGAGTTACGCGACCGTACGGTCTTCTCGTATGCCAACAAGATCCAGAGGTTTTTGCGCAAGACCGCCCTCAGGAAGTACTACTACGAAGTTAAGAAGGGAGGTAATGATGCACTTCTCAACAAGAAGGAGCGTCGCCGTCTCTCCCTCGAGCGCCCCTTCAAGACCGACTACATCAACTACCGTCAGAATTTCAAGTTGAAGGATTGTATTGGCGACAAGGGCGCTGAGAAGGTGCTGTTCGCCGATCTGTGCAACAACTTAGACAAGAGTTTCTGGGGCTCTAAGGTTGAGAGGAGGTACGGTAGCCACAAGTTTTTTTTCCATTGTGGGTGTCCGAGCTTACTTGATGGCGTGACAGAATCATGGTGCTCACAGCGAACGCGATGTTCCTGGTTGCTATTGACGCGAATAAGGATAAGGTCGAGAAGAAGGTTAAGCCATTCCTTTACGTCCTCAAGCGTCGTATCGATTTCAACAAGATCGGATCAATCACCCTCAGTACACTCTACACTGGCAAGCTGACTGACGGAGATCGTTTATGCTAACGTGTTTTTGTTCTCCAGGTCCGCTTCAGGACAACTTTATGCTTATCAGCGTCAATGGGGAGCACAGCAACCTCTTGGAGTGCCGTAGGAAGACTGAGCTTATCGGTGTCCTTCTTAAGCATAACCCTTCCGTTCGCATTCAGTTCTCTGATACGTATGGTCACCTATGCTGTCTGTTCCTTCCTCCCATTCTTTGGGCGCTAACTTGTGAATTCGACGGTAGTTTCAATGTAACTCTCAAGGGTGGCAAGTCCTGCCAGGTCAAGTTTATGCGTGATCCACAGGGCGGTGATGGCAAGGTCAAGGGCACCAAGGTGTCTGTCGCGCCCGGCCTTCCCCCTTCCTCAGGTACAGACAGAGTTATTCTTAACCTGTTCTACAGATTACTGATCTACTTTGTGTTTAGCACCGAACATTCAAGCGCCTTCAGACGCGGCTGGTGGTGGTTCATACAACGTAGCAGAGCAGTCCTACAAGGATCAGATCCTGCAAGCTAGAGGAGCAGGTCTATCTCCCCGCGGAGGTGGTCGTGGTGGTCCCTCGCCTTCGGCTATGGGCGGTCCAACTTCTCCCAGGTATGCTCAGGATTGGTACACCTCCTTCATGCCAGAGTATCTAACAACTATGTTACATCGCAAGGGTTGCTCCTGGCGGGGGTGGTGGCGGCTTCGCCCGTCCTTCTCCTGGCCCTGCAGCTGCGCCGGGTACGTGCAATCGCCTCGACTCCCGCAACTGGGAGTTCACAATACTAAGTCGTTCTTGTTTGCAGCGGTGGAACAAGCGCGTGCGCTCTACGACTTCTCTGCTGAGAACCCTGACGAGCTCAGTTTCAACGAGGGTGCCGTGCTGACGGTCCTGAACAAGAGCAATCCCGACTGGTGGGAGGGAGAGCTCAATGGCCAGCGTGGAGTCTTCCCCGCGACCTACGTGGAGCTGATTCCTCGTGCTGCGCCTGCCCCAGCCCCAGCCCCGGCCGCCACACCACGTCCTGCTCCGCCTGGAGCAGGCAGAGCAGGCCCCGCGCCCGGAGGACCCGGCGGTGCTCCTCGCGGTCGCGGCATGCCTGGTCCCGGTGGCCCGGCGCCTGGTATGGGTCGCGGCGCGCCTCCTCCAGGAGCAGGAAGAGCGGGTCCTCCCGGCGGACGTGGA
>CDEZ01021303.1:0-24842 GCA_000826365.1 Acanthamoeba royreba | reverse complement strand
GCACAAGCGGGGCTGTGGAGCGCTCACTGGGCAGTGGCGAAGCCCAGACGCTTGTTGCCAAAGTCAAACTTGGTGTAGTAGGGGCCGAGGAAGACGTCACCCAGAATCCAGAGCGGACCGTAGGGCGGCGGGACGTCGAGACCGATGAAGCCGCTGATGCAGATCTGCTCGGGGCCAATGCCTTGCTGCGCGCGGTAGAACAAAGGACAATAAGCACGAACTTGAACCAAACACAGCATGGCCGGAGCGAATGGATCTTACCTTGAGGATGTAGTCCTCGGGCTTGAGGGAGAGAGTGCGAGTGCCGCCACCCTGGACCGGGATCACAACGTCGAAAGTGGGAAGCCTCGAAAGAGTCCTGCAGTCAACTGCGGATTCACCCTGGGGCGATGGCATGAACTGGAGGTATGAAACGTAAGAACGAGGCCTAACTCTTCATCAGTGTCAGAAGAACGAAGGCTTACGCTGCAGATGTACTGGAGAACAGCAACGATCTCCTGTTCGCTCGGGTCAGAACCGAGGATGGCATCGATGGTCGACACGAGAATGGTGCAGAGCGAGCACTCGCCGCCGGGACAGAGGCCTGTCATTCCATGGGTCAGGCGGACTCCTCCAACAGCGCGGAAGGGGAAAGATGCGTACCGATAGCCGAGCAGACCTGGTTGGGCTTGAGACCATCGAGAATGTACTGAATGATCTGGTGAGCGTACTGCTTGACTAAGATGTCGCACTGCGTGTACAAATATTTAGCGAAGGAAGGCACATGGGGTGCATATGGAGTAAGCAAACCTGAGATTGGATGACACCGGTAGCATTGATCATCTTGTTGATCTTGGCAATGATGTCTGAGGGACCCGCGAGCAGCTGCATTTAATTTGAGTGTATTGCTACTTGGTACGCATCAAGAGGGACCAAACGTGCGTACCGAGGTGCCAGTGTCAGCAATGGCCTTGCAACCACCAGCGGCACAGAAGCCCTGGGACTGACCTGCAAACACAGACTACGGTTAATGGTTGAAGACGAACCACCGCTCCTCGGCTTCCGTACCGTTGATGAGGAAGTCATGAGCAAGGAACTGCCAGTAACCCGGCTTGGTGATATTGGTGTACACAAAGTCACCAGTGTAGTGGTTCGAGTCGACACCGCCCAACACGAGCTCGCCGCCAGAGATGCCCGAGGGGTCCCTGTTGAGCCAGAAGGCGAACACCGGTTCGGCAACCTGGCCCTGGGCAACGAGGTTATACCACACGGGAGTCACGCCGTCGACAGAGATGGTATCGAAGCCGAGACCAAGAATGCCGTCAAACTATTGTGTTGTGCATTAGTATTTCTGCTTGAACCGAGTGCATAGGGATAGCAGGTTTGAATGTGCGGTAGCGCAGACAAAAAAAGAGTGAGTGTTTGAAGGAGAGTAAGCACCTGAGCAGCGACGAAGGTCAGACCAGGCTCAGACACAGCCTCAGCGAAGACCTGGTTCTTGGCGGGGAGGCCACCAAGCACGACGGTGTCCTGAGAGAGGAAGCCCGACATGGCGCCGGTGCCATACTGAATCTGGAAGTTGGTGCCGTTGGCAACGTAGGATGACGACTTGGTGTGGTCATACTTGTTGTGGAGGTCTGCACAATACGTATACGCGCACTCAGTCGGTCATGCTTCTCGATCCCTAGGCGGAGGAACTGATGGCGTACCGCAAGCGAGCTCATACCACGGGCACTGAACAGAGGGCACCCACAGGTTGGAGGACCCCGTATCGAGCACCACGTTGAAGTACTGCGGCGGGTTGCCGATGGACTGACCGAAGAGAAGAAGAAGGCAGTTAGAACTAAGTTCGACCAATTAACTCCGTTGTCGACACATAATAATAAATTAATTTCATGAAATAATATAGAAAAATATAATATTATATAAAATTACATCCCAAATCATACGTACGATCTGGCCGTAGTACTGGGCATCCAGGAAGTTGTAGACGGGCTCCACACCCTTGCCGCCGCGGAGCACGGTCTTCTTCATGGACTCCACCTTCTCCAGCTGTGCCCGTACCACCACCGCCACCACATCGACGTACCCACCCGCACACAGCCACACAGTCACACACACCAACCGGTCAGTTCCACCTGAAACCCATTTCCTCCGGCTCTTGTCCTCGCGCTGTGTCGGTTTAGAGCGCCCGGTGCTACTCCCCGGAGAATCACGGGACCGGAGAACCTCCGAAGAGGAAGAAGAAGAGAGGAAGGAGGAAGAGGGAGGAGAGAAGAAGGGAGAAGGAGCCGCACCTGGGCCTTGCGCTGGGTGTAGTGGTAGTGGTAGGCGAGGGCCTTGGGGTTGGTCTGCACGATGTGCTGCAGGCGGGCGAGCACGCGTTCCTGCTGTTCGAGGTGGTTGCTCTTGTGGACGCGGAGCTTCGTCACCGGAGCCGACGCCGCCAGCGCCAGCAGCCCCACCACCGCCACCACAAGTACCAATCTATATGTGTGTGGTGTAGGAGAGAACACCACATTTGAGGGATTAGGGTCATGTCAAGTTGCACTGTGTCGAGAACACAACATCATCACCAAGACTGAACCCTCAGTTGATCTCCCCCATCTCTCCCGGGATGAAGTGGGAAGATTGGGATCGAGTGAAGGGATAGTTTTAACTGCAAATGGGGATATATGGGGGGTACAATGCCGATGAGAGGGTGTGGTTACCTGAGGTGCATGGTTCGGTGCGCCTGAGTAGCAGGAGAGAGATTGATTTTATACTTCTATCCAGAAGCCGAAGGTCTGTTTATCGGCTTTTTGGGTAATGTCGACAGAAAGTATGCCTTATTTAAGGTGGCGGAAAACTCTGCTGCTTTTTTTGCATTTATCAAGTGACCGTAGCGGATCCATCAGGCCAGACGAAGATTCCCTTTTAAAAAAAAAAATGGGCAGGCATCAACATGATCATCTTGTAGCTCATATGTCCACAAGAGTACTCTAGTATCCATGAAAGCAAAACGAAAATACAACCTTAATACAATGGTGAAATGATAAGGAACCAATCAGATGCCTGCCCCATTGAGCAGGGCAACTGAAATATTTGAAATTCTTCGGCTTACCGCCACGAAAGCGCAGCACAGGCAGAGGAAGGGGAAGAGGAAGTGGAGAAGTAAAGAGGCAAGTGGTCGGCCAAGTCTTTGCGAAGGGAGGGGTTAAGGGGCGGATATGAACCTGAAGAAGAAGGTACGCGCGGCGGTCTCGCGCGATCGTATCCGATTCAACGACAAAAAACATAATCTCGACCTGAGTTACATCACCAACAATGTCATCGGTTCGGCCTCATCCCCCATTTATTAAAATGTAAAATAAATAAATAAATAAAATAAATCACTTGAATAAGTGGAAAATAACTATTTTTTGTGTAGCGATGGCATTTCCGGCGTCTGGAATCGAAGCCACGTACCGCAACGACATTGATGAAGTCTCGCGCATGCTGGAGAGCTATCATAAAAATAACTACATGATTTGGAACCTCAGGTACCCTCCCCAGAATATTAAATAATCAAAAATAAATATTTACTTTCAAATAAAATATATTTCAAAATTAAGAAAATACGAATAAAACATTAATTCAGAATAAAAATGAGACTCCGGTGCTCCTTCCCCGTGCTCTTTTATGTATTTATTTATGTATTTATTTAATTAATTTGATTCTTGTTCTTCTTTGGTTTGTGGCTTCATCAGGATATAACTAACGTTTGTGGGATGGGGATGGGGATGTTGAGTGCAGTGGCCGCCCGTACGACTACTCGAAGTTCAATCATCAGGTCCTCAACTTTGGATTCCCCGATCACCACTCCCCGCCGCTCGATCTCCTGATCCAAATCATCGTGTCGATGGACAATTGGCTCAGCGCCTCGCCCGAGCATGTTGCTGTCGTGCACTGCGTGGGAGGGAAGGGTACGTCGTGCTCACGCATAATGTGTGTATGTGTGGGATTGCTTTTGCTCCTCGGCGTGCTAAAGACGCAAACCCGCATTTGCTAGGCCGTACCGGTACGGTGATCAGTTGTTACTTGATCTTCACTGGGTACTTTGCGGACCCGCAAGAAGCGTTGCTTCATTTTGCGTACATGCGCTCGATGAAAGAGCGAGGTGTTTCGCAAACTTCTCAGAAGCGGTGCGTTTGTCTTACACAAACTCACCACAAGGCGATGTACGTTCATTAACGAGCTCATATTCCTCTTCAATAGCTATGTAACATACTTCCAAAGCATTTTACGAAACAACGTGCGGCCACATCCTAAAGTCCTCCGGATACGACGAATCGGTACTGCGCTAGCCCGTCGTTGTTCCTGTGCGAACTGCTTCTTGACTGCTTTGATGCGTTCTGTAGTGATGACTGCAATTCCATGCTGGACGAAAAAACAAGGATGCCGCCCCTATGTGAATATCTACCACACACGGCAAGATCCACGACAACTCGTTCACACCACGCGCTACAGTGCACAAACAAGGTCAATCACCATGCTCCAAACTTGTGGCATTCAGTCTTATCGTGAGCCACACAACAGATTTTACAACGTCGATGAGTCAGCATCCATCATATGGGACATTGACTGCATGGTTAAGGGTGACGTTCTTATCAAGTTTTATCATCTTAAAGAGAAGCAGGAGAAAGTCATCAACAAAACTAAAGATGGATCGAAGAAAAAGTTCGAACAGAGCATGTTCCGATTCTCCTTCCACACGGCCTTCATCGAACTTGAGAATGGCGGCCTCATCCTCAAAAAGCAAGATGTTGACATCTACCACAAACCCAAGCGGTATCTAAGCCACCCATCATTGACTCTTCTAGGCAGAAGGCTTAATGGTTTTTTTAAAAACAATCATCAGGTTTCGCGATTCACTTGCACGTGAGGAGTTTGCTGTAATTGTTATCATGGATGAAGTAGAAGAGCATATGGCGCAGCTGTACGAAGAAGAGGATGCAGCCATAACGGCTACTTATGAACAATTCTTCAAAACAGTTGTACGTCTCGATCATGATTGAAACTGAGTTGGGGGCTTGCAACTTACTCATCCGTGTGAATGTTTTGCTAACAGAGCTCTGAACGTATCCGCGCTCAGCGTGAGAGGCTCCTCGTCGTCCACGACGAAGAGAGTGATGTAGACAGCTTTGCCGAAACGGAAGACGAGAGGGACGATGACGATGAGTCATCTTCATCAAAGGACTCATCAGAATTTGAACGCATCCCTTCTGATAACACGTTGGGTTCAGCGTCTCCCTCTACGAGAGAACGCTCAGGATCGGTCATTATGCGGCAAACATCGGAAGAGGTGAACAAGGCAGTAGCCGATGGTCAAGATATGGAGAAGAGCGGAGAAGATAGTGTGGAACCGACTGGTAACAACGGAAACGGCGTGGCGGACGATAAGCAAGCGACCAAGCGAAAAGGATCGATGAGGAACATCACCAAGAAGCTCAGCAAGCTTACCAAGTCGAAAGATGAATCCATTCGCCCACGGAAAGGGAAAGTCAAACAGAGTGATACGGTAGCCACTGCCGGTGAGGAAGGAGAAACCAATAACAACAGCACCAGCAGCAGACAACAGGACAAAGAAGTCCGCGACGACAAAGTCGAAAAGAGGGACCCTAACCCGGTAGCCAAGAAAAGCTCATCAGAGGAAGGGCGATCCAGGGCTGCTGTGATCTCAAGTGGCAGCGCCATCGGCTCGAGCCCGATTGAATCAGAGAAGCTTCCTGTGCGCTCGTCTTCGCTGACTGATGTGCTGTCGCCTCTCCGTCGCCCTAAGACGATCAAACTCCCTACTAAGGCTCTACCTCCTACTCCCTCTCAACAGATCGAGACTTGTTCCGGTCAACAAGCTGACTCTGCCACCTCCGCGGAAGCAGCGCCTTCGACAGGAGATCCGCCAGCTCCGGGCGCCTCTGAGACAGGCAACAGCTTCTCTCGCTCACGCCGCAACACACTCACCCAACCTCGCAAGTGCTCTGCTCCGCTCTCATCGCACCGAAAACTATCCCCCGCCTCCTCTTCTTCTGCCCCTTCCTCCTCCTTACAACAGACCACCAGTGAGAGCTGATCACTGCCGACGTCTCGTGTACCCAACCAACAATCGATTGGCTGATCAAATAATTTTGTTATTTATTTTAGTATTTATTTAATTTGTACGTTTCTGTGAACAACTTGTGGCCTGGTATCTTAAGTTTTTGTCATCTCGAGGGAGAAAGAGGGGACGGATCACGAGTACAGGCAGCATCATGCTACACCTGGTGATAGGAGTGAGTTACCCGCGCCGTTTCAGATCGGTTCCGCCACGGGTGGACTTGACCGACGTGCCGGAGACACCCGCGTGGTACCGCAAGCGAGGGACGCAGTTCCGGACGGCCGTGGGGGGCCTCTCCCTGCGCGCGCAGTGCGTGGAGTACATCAAGCGCGACGTGGTGCCCCACATGGATCGCCTGTCCGACCTGCCGGCCGAGCTGCGCGAGCTGCTGCTGACGGCTTTCATTCAAGGTCGCGTCTTGGATGAACCTCTCCTTCACCTCTGCACTCGGCATGGTACCATGCGCTCCCACTCAGTAGAGATGGATGATGATGAATCACTACGATGATGACTAGGTGAGACCACTACTAACCTTTATTGAATGAATCCACGCAGGCATGTACCACCTCAACCTCAGGAAGGCCGTCCACGTCCAAGTGTCGTGGCTTAACACCATCATCGCCAAGTAGCGTATTCCCTCGTACTCATATGTTGTTCGGTCAATCAATAATGAACGCACCGCTGTTCAGTTGTGGCCAGCTCACAGCAGTCGACCTTTCCGGGTGCAATGTGTTCGGTGGAGACATGATGATCCCCCAGCTGGTCGACGGGCTGCCTTGTTTGGACACGCTCGTGCTGGACGATCTCGAGTTCGATGCCGCGGAGGTAGAGTGGCTCCTCACGAACGCGACACGATTGAGGTACTGAATGGGATGCTGGCGAGATCGCTACCGACTGGCGCGAACGCTAACTCTCTCATTGCATGATGCAGGAAGCTTAGCATGAAGTCCTGCTTGGTCGAGAAAGTCGGTGACAAGAACATATTCGAAAATCTCTACATGATGACCAGTCTCGAATCTCTCGTGCTTGCCGATATGCGCTCCAGCCACCGCAAGTTTGCGTGGCACTTAAATCTTCCGGTTGCATCAGTGGAGCTGTTTCTTCAAGTCACCGCAGGGAGGCTACGTTGCCTCGACCTCTCCTACCTTGAATTCAAGGAAGGAGTAAATCACAATGATAAACTGCGTGCGCCAAACTATATGCACGGTATCCTCCCACCTTCTACAAGACTTGCATACAGAACGAACTGAGCATTTGATCAATGGGATTGCAGCTTCAGGGCTTACAGAACTGCATGTAAACGGGCATCGGTTCGATGATATCAATTTATTCAAGTTCGCCCTTGCTGAAATCGGCCGCAACTTAAGCCATCTCTCGCTCGGAGATTGCTATCCGTACACATCCTTGCTGCGCTAACTATTGCTTTGGAGGTCACACTTCCCCTCAACCACGCCCCAGGTCGCTCGCCGAGGGGGACCTCTGTCACATCGCAAAAGCCGTGCCGTATCTCACCCAACTAAGTCTAAGGTACCGCCTCGTAGTCAGATCAGCTCGCTGCATTCATGCACCCTAAACTTGAATGATAGGAATCAGAGAGATCTGACCAGCTCCACATTGAGACTAATTGGCCTGTGCTGTCCGGCAATCGAAGTGCTAAATGTGCGCCATTGTGAACAACTTCAACCGTCGGCATTCTTCTCCGGTACGCCTCTTCAAAGTGCGGTTATGTTATGTTGGAGCCGCTCACATGACCTTAAAATCAGATCATACGCTCGACACGTGCGTCTTTGGCTCCTTGAGAGAGTTGGATGTGACGTCGTGCCCACATCTCCGTAACGAATCGGCTCGGTCTAGAAAGCCCAGTACGTGGATGGCCCATATTCCAACATTGCAAGCTCTATGCATCGGCTGGAACTCTGATGAGATACAAGAAGCTCGCCTTCATTCGCCCTCACTGGAACAAGTGCAGATAGTTGGGCCCAACTAAATTGTTACTACTATGTGGGAGCAGCACCGTTAACTTGCATTAGGAGTGCGCTGATGAATCGAAGAAGAAACTCTAATCGGGATCAAAACTGGAAAAGGAAGAGAACAAGGGCAAGAAGCGTAAGGGAGGAAACGCAGAGAAGGATGAGCAGGCCTAACATCATCCACCCCCGACATTGTGTCTCCAGGGACTCCCCAATCGTATCTTCCGCTACTGCACAGGCTTGCGTGTGAGCAGAGCGATGAAGATTGACCGTGAAGGAAGAATGTCCCGTACCAACAAACAGCTTGTGGAGAGTGTAGCAGCGAGTGCGTTGAATAGTTTCCTGCTCTTGCCGTTCCCGTTCAAGTCTTTGCTCTTCAAGCAGCTTCTCTTGTCGGGCCATGTGTAATCTATAGGCGTACCGCTTGTGAAAGTTGAGGCCTGTCGGGTGTGTCAGTCCGATCAATAGAGCAGGGACCAAGCTCGACGCGGAGGTACCGACGATACGCCAGCGTCGGCATACAAGGGAAGCATTCAGCATGTCCTCTACCGGCAGCTCACGCAGCACCACCGCCAGCACCTGTAGTTGCAAAAACCGAGAGCATCGTCATAAGCAAGTTAGTTTCCCCAGGAGGAGAACAGATGACCACCCACCTCATCGGGAAGGAACTGGAAGAGGTCCGGTGGCCTCTTGCTGGCACGCAGAGGGGACGAATCGACGGCGACAGCCGCCGAGATGCACGGTGGCAGTGGTGGTGGGTAGTGGGGAGAGAGGTGGACGACACTCCTCCGGCAAATGGCCTCGGCGCTACCCAAGCTGCCTCCACTGTGGAAACTGGCAGTGGTGCTCGTGGCGGTCGAGGTAGTGGTGGTCGTGGTGGTCGACGTCGTTGGTGGTGGCGAAGACCAGAACAACTGCCTCGGCAGAAGAGGTGATGAAGGCGATGCTGGTGCATGCGAAGCAGTGTTTACGTGATGACGATGGTGGTGGGAAGGAAGAGGAGTATGGGGATAGGAATGGGAAGGGAACGGTGGGGAGGAAGACGAGGACGACCGCCAGAGGGGAGAGCCGAAAGGCGTGGAGGAGCCTGAAGGAGGGTGACGGTGCTGTGGCAGGTGCAGCTGGTGCCGGGTGAAGGTACGCTCCTCGTCCGCTGGTGGCGCCAGCAGAGGTTGCCCTTCGCCTGCTTCGACTGCCCGCACCCACATCACCAACCAAGCGTCACAATCTCAAGACCACAAAATAATTTAGATACAAAAATAATTTATCTCTTTTAGGAAACGCACATCCGTTGGGAAAATGAGATAAATAGCAGACGTAGTGTTGTGTAAGGGTGTCCATGGGGGAAGGGTAATACAGAGAGCTACGCGAGGTCGGGCTCACATGGCGGGCGGAGGTCCAGCACGCCCGCGCGGGGGAGGCATGCCACCCCTCGCCATGCCAGGCGGAGGCATACCGCCTCGCGCCATGCCGCCAGGAGGAGGCGCGCCACGACCGGGTCCAGGGGCAGGACCGCCTGGGCCAGGCATGCCGCGACCGCGCGGAGCACCACCAGGGCCACCAGGTGCTGGCATTCCACGTCCGCCGGGAGGACCCGCTCTTCCTGCTCCTGGAGGAGGCGCGCCGCGACCCATACCAGGCGCCGGGCCACCGGGACCAGGCATGCCGCGACCGCGAGGAGCACCGCCGGGTCCTCCGGGCGCGGGGCCTGCTCTGCCTGCTCCAGGCGGAGCAGGACGTGGTGTGGCGGCCGGGGCTGGGGCTGGGGCAGGCGCAGCACGAGGAATCAGCTCCACGTAGGTCGCGGGGAAGACTCCACGCTGGCCATTGAGCTCTCCCTCCCACCAGTCGGGATTGCTCTTGTTCAGGACCGTCAGCACGGCACCCTCGTTGAAACTGAGCTCGTCAGGGTTCTCAGCAGAGAAGTCGTAGAGCGCACGCGCTTGTTCCACCGCTGCAAACAAGAACGACTTAGTATTGTGAACTCCCAGTTGCGGGAGTCGAGGCGATTGCACGTACCCGGCGCAGCTGCAGGGCCAGGAGAAGGACGGGCGAAGCCGCCACCACCCCCGCCAGGAGCAACCCTTGCGATGTAACATAGTTGTTAGATACTCTGGCATGAAGGAGGTGTACCAATCCTGAGCATACCTGGGAGAAGTTGGACCGCCCATAGCCGAAGGCGAGGGACCACCACGACCACCTCCGCGGGGAGATAGACCTGCTCCTCTAGCTTGCAGGATCTGATCCTTGTAGGACTGCTCTGCTACGTTGTATGAACCACCACCAGCCGCGTCTGAAGGCGCTTGAATGTTCGGTGCTAAACACAAAGTAGATCAGTAATCTGTAGAACAGGTTAAGAATAACTCTGTCTGTACCTGAGGAAGGGGGAAGGCCGGGCGCGACAGACACCTTGGTGCCCTTGACCTTGCCATCACCGCCCTGTGGATCACGCATAAACTTGACCTGGCAGGACTTGCCACCCTTGAGAGTTACATTGAAACTACCGTCGAATTCACAAGTTAGCGCCCAAAGAATGGGAGGAAGGAACAGACAGCATAGGTGACCATACGTATCAGAGAACTGAATGCGAACGGAAGGGTTATGCTTAAGAAGGACACCGATAAGCTCAGTCTTCCTACGGCACTCCAAGAGGTTGCTGTGCTCCCCATTGACGCTGATAAGCATAAAGTTGTCCTGAAGCGGACCTGGAGAACAAAAACACGTTAGCATAAACGATCTCCGTCAGTCAGCTTGCCAGTGTAGAGTGTACTGAGGGTGATTGATCCGATCTTGTTGAAATCGATACGACGCTTGAGGACGTAAAGGAATGGCTTAACCTTCTTCTCGACCTTATCCTTATTCGCGTCAATAGCAACCAGGAACATCGCGTTCGCTGTGAGCACCATGATTCTGTCACGCCATCAAGTAAGCTCGGACACCCACAATGGAAAAAAAACTTGTGGCTACCGTACCTCCTCTCAACCTTAGAGCCCCAGAAACTCTTGTCTAAGTTGTTGCACAGATCGGCGAACAGCACCTTCTCAGCGCCCTTGTCGCCAATACAATCCTTCAACTTGAAATTCTGACGGTAGTTGATGTAGTCGGTCTTGAAGGGGCGCTCGAGGGAGAGACGGCGACGCTCCTTCTTGTTGAGAAGTGCATCATTACCTCCCTTCTTAACTTCGTAGTAGTACTTCCTGAGGGCGGTCTTGCGCAAAAACCTCTGGATCTTGTTGGCATACGAGAAGACCGTACGGTCGCGTAACTCTTCGAGGGCAAAGACGCTTTCTGGCTGGCGAATGAAGATCTTCGTCTTACCCTTCTGGTACTCCTTCCCAATACTCAGATTGACGTGGTTCAGGATAGCCTCGCACCCTACAGAGTAAGGTTAGATTCTGCTTTAGCTCTTGCTGTGTGGAGAGAACGAACCAGCAATCATGTCGCCACTCCATCCTGACCAAGTTTTCGGACACACCACACGATAACGGTAGAAGAACTTGTCGTAGAGCTGACGGTATGCATAACCAGCACGACGAATCCTCACCTACATGATATCTGAGAGTGAGTTACATCTTTTCCGTGTTTGATGCAAAGGGCGCCTTACGTTCTCAAGAAGGCCGAGATACTTGACTTGATGGAGAACAAGAGCGTTAGTGAAGTCATTAGCGGCCTTCTTCTCGTTTGGTTTGATGCAACGGATGTAGTGCGGCGTGCATCGCGATAGAGTGGCCACTAGGGCATTAATCGATTCCTGTTTATCTAGATTAGGCGGCTGTGTCTTATGTCACAATCATCGACTTGTGAACCTTAATCTTGAATCCGGCAGTGGTAGGCTTCTTTTTTGAGGTGGCCACTTCCTTCGCCTCGGGGAAAAGTCCCTGGATGTTCGTGAAAGTGTAAGGAGATATCACGCCTAAGGCACAACCGCAAGAAACGCACAGCAATGAACGTGGAAGAAGTGCACTCAGCCAAGCCAATGAGATCCTTGAACAGAAGATCCTTGTTCTTGTCGCAGAAACCTTCAATATTATAAACCACCTGAAATGGATGTACACATGAGCGCTTTAGGGAGTCTCCAGAATAAAGGAACACACGTACATCGCCGGCGTAGTGCTTGATAACGAACTCATCAGGCTGAGCAGTCACGCCAAAGTGTGCGTGGCTCTGGAAAGCTCCGATGATCTTTTCACTAAACGCCGCGTAAACAGGTGAGGTTGGTTTCCAGCAGAGAGAAGATAATAAACAAGGCTAACGTACCGGAACTTGTCGTCAGTGCCCTTAGGGAAGTTGCAAACGTCGTCCAGGATAGTCATCAGTCCGGGCGGGCGCTTCTCCTCAATCAGATCACAGCAAATTTTGTTGTTGAAGTATTCAATATTTTCCCACTGGATTCCCTCGGCAAAGTACTCCTCTTGTTCGGCCTTGAGAGTGAGCTGGATGAAAATCTGCTGAAGCTTCTCATTCACGAAGTTGATGCAGAGCTGCTCAAAACCGTTTTTCTGTTACGTGTGTTGATGGTGGTGAGTACTGTACTTCTAAGGAATCTACAGATCACCAGGCTATACGTACACCGAAGATCTCAAATCCGTAAATGTCCAGGATACCGATCGTCAGAGCCTCTGGGTCGTTGATGTACATGGCGTCATTCACCCTCTGGATGATGTAATCAAACATGCGCGAGTATAGGGCCTTGGCCAGCGCATCTCTGGAGTAGATAGCCTGCATGAAGATGACATGTTATTGCTTTGTTATCGAGCGTATCATGCAATCGAATAGCCGGCTACGGAGACGTACCCCGTCAGGGTCCTGAGGGCAGGAGTAAACCGACGAACGGCCGCGTCCCTGCTCACCGGTGGTGATAGTACGGTACAGAAGGGCTTGTTCAACGGCCACAGGTTCAGTCCGCATCAAATAAGCCAGCATCTCCACCACCTGCCTATCGGCAATGGTGGATCCGCCCTTGCCGTCTTCCACAAACCGGACATTACCAATGTACAGGATGGCAGTCACCAGACGGAAGATTTCGTGCTGCTCCTCCGGTGTAAAGCCGATTACTTTCATGGCGTTCTGTTTTGTTGTCCCGACCGATGTCAGAGTCCGAAGAACAGTGTGGCTCCACAAAAACTACTGTACCCAGGTATCCTGGAATTCGCGGTTATCATCCATGCCATCAACGGTGTAAGTCTTGCCCTGGTTGAGATAGTTGTAGTAATCGGGAGTTTGGAGACCAAACTCCTCTACATCACATCCGGACAATCAGTGAGATAGTCCATAAGAACAGGAAGAGGATTCACTTACGCCTAAGATCGGCCGGAGCGCCAGCTAGAAGCTGGTAGAAGATGTGAAAGTTTCTCTCTCCCTGCGTCTGATACACCACGCGCGACTGGAGACAATTGTTTGGCTCAGTTGTCGAACTAAGTTGTCTGCAACATGCGAGGTACCTTTTCAAGAAGGTAGTTCGAGATCTTACCTCCGACGGGATCTCCCTTAAGGTCAAATTGGATCTCCATGTATTTGCCCTGATCAAGCCAGCGCACGGTGAGAAACTGATCTCATGAGGGAAACAATTTAATGGGGCCGTACGAAGCGGGAGGAGTTGTTGTTCCTGATTGTCTTGGCATTACCGAAGGCTTCAAGAAGCGGATTGGACTCGAGAATGACGTCCTTCACGCGCATCACATCACCGGTGGCACCGGATACCGCAGCAATGTACTGCATGATCTTCTTGGAAGCTTCTGTCTTGCCAGCTCCCGACTCACCCCTGCGTACGGCATCGCCATCAACATCACGCACACAGTGATGCGGTGGAGCAGGAGGGACACTCGTACGAGATAATGACGCATTGGTCCTCGCCTTCGGAGAGCATCGTACGATACATGTCATCAGCCAAAGCGTAGACATGTGGCGGCAGCTCATAACGGTACTTGCCACGGTAGTCCTTCAGCGTCCTGAAGGGGAGAGTGAGTGGAATCGATTCCCGCAAACAAGCGCAGTCAGTCGTTTGCCTCGACGTGCGCATCCCAAGCACACGCACTCTCACACACACGAACGGGGAGCAAGAGCGTTACCGCTCGGTATAGAGATTGTTGATGGCTTTGTAGGGGTTGACCGAAATGAGCACATGACCGATGTACGTCTGGTGATCACCACCATCACCGCCGCCAACGGAGAGGAAAGTTAGTTCGACCCCAAACCAGCGCACAAGTCAGCCAAGAAGGAGAAGAAGACGAGGGGCCGTGTACGTAGATGAGGTCCGCGTTGAAGCGCTTCTTGAGGTTTTCGGTGATGGCGTCGTTGGAGATGTTGCTCAACATGACCATGTCGTCCACGCCATGCTTGCTCGTGTACGCCTACTCTCCCCCCACCAACAAAAATATTTTAAAAACAAATCATAATCAATGCCTCCTTTTTCTTCCTTTTATTCTTTCAAAAAAGAAAACACAAAAAATAAAAATAAAAGGAAGAATCTCTGCGAGGCCACGCTACACGCGTGTAGAGAGACAAAGAAAGATGAAGACATATAGAAGTTTGCAGAGGGGGAGGTTGGCACGGACCATCGTTCAAAGGGGATCAGAATCAGATCAGCGGTAACGAGACGGACCACGAAGGGTAGAAGAAGAAGAGGAAGAAGAAAACGAATTTCCCTTCAAAAATGGGGGGCTGCAGAGTAGATGATCTATGGAGGGAAGGGCGAAGGAGGTGAAAGAGTCCTCTCTCTCCTTATCTCTTGTCACCGGTGTGTGTGGAGTAAAGGCGTTGCGCGGTTGCTCTTCGTTGGCGTCTGTGAGGCCACACCACGGCCCAATCCCCAAATTTACATAATTAATTCAATCCTTTCCCGGATATATCCCCAATTTAACAGACAAATTTTTCGCAAATCGTTTCGTTTTTGAGAAGTTATTAGGATCAATAACTTAACTTGGTAGGTTCGCTGAACTGGTCAGTGCAAAGCCAAACGACAAGGGAGGAGGAGCTCGTCAGCCTACTCTCATATCTTGCCCCCAACCTTAAGGTACCACACCACGAGTGCCATCATGCTCACCGACCTCCCATTCGCCACCACCAAACTCGCCCGACCCACGCCTGGTGCGTATCTATGCTTTCCTCCTTCCGCTCATCCCTGTTTTATAAATGATATATTGTAAAACTATTAAATATAAAATATATCATATTTTTACACTCAGTATCAATTGTGTCAGAAAATGATAATGATAAAATCATGATAATAATGGAGTAGTACCTGGTGTGCAGGCAAGCAGGGCGTGGTACTGCTGGCGTGCGGCTCGTTCTCGCCCATCACCAACATGCACCTCAGAATATTCGGTACGTTCGCGTAACAAAAACATGTGATAGATAACTCCTATCTCTATTCACGAGAGAGCAGTTCACTGATTAGCTGTGCTGCGCTGCGTGTGTAGAGGACGCGCGTGCGTGGTTTCAGACACACGATGAACTCGGTCTGGAGGTGGTCGGCGGGTATCTGTCCCCAGTAACGGATGCCTACAAGAAGAAAGTATGTTGTTGATAGCATCGTGTGTTCTCGATGATGGTCGTACCGCTGTGTGATGGGCGCTGAGCGGAGCACATGGCCCTTGGCAGGGTTTGGCGTCTGCTCCCCACCGCATGAAAATGTGCGAGTTGGCAGTTGAGAACTCAGATTGGATCATGGTCGATGGGTGGGAAGCGTCCAAGGACGAATACATACGCACTCAGGTACGCTTACCATCTTAACCAGCCGGGCGGAATGTGAACGCTCCAGCGAAGTACTGAGAATTCAACATCAGGTGGTGATGGAGTACTTTGACCGCAGACTAAACGAGACGAGGAGCAACGAAAATAAGCTTAAAGTGATGCTTCTGTGTGGTTCCGACCTGCTGGACTCTTTCAACACTCCAGGCGTCTGGGCCAGCGAAGATGTACAACAAAGCTTTGTTACGTCACGGAACTTGGCAGACCACTGTAGTTAACTCTACTATTGCAGTTGGAAGTGATCCTGGGAAGGTACGGTGTGGTGTGCCTCAAACGTGAAGGTACCGATCCAACCCAGTCCATTCAAGCCAACGAGCTCCTTGTAAGACACAAGGTACCTACCTCTTTGCTCCTTCTTGATCCAGTCAGACTTAAATGTCGAATCTAATGATGTGTCTGTTTGTCGGTGATGAAGGACCACATTTATATTGTACCGGCCTGGATTCCGAACGACATCAGTTCCACACGCATCAGAAACATGCTGGCCCAGAACGTCTCCGTGAAATACTTCCTGCCCGATCCGGTGATCGAGTACATACGCACCAACAAGCTCTATGCCACGCCCGCTCAGTGAGAGAATTAGGCGAACGGGCGAACCAGAAGAAAGCTTTGTGAGATGATGATTACGTTATCTCAGGTGTTATTATCTTCTTAACAGACAAGAACTGTACAATTTTTACATACAAACACTGATAACTCGTTTTTGGGGTTATGGGGGCACGACTACGATGCTTGCGGAGGCTTGCTGCGCAGGGCCGCTCGACTGATGCGTTCCAAAGCATCGGTGCGCTCCTTGTTCGTCGGCAGGTAGGCCACGCGCATCAACTCCACCGCATTGACGTTGGGGAACAGGTGGCGCAAGTAGCTGTTGTAGGTATGGCGACCGGCCGTCACCTTGACACTCACACCTCGAGAGGACATGCTGGGTTGGTAAAACTTGTTGGTAAGGCTTGATGGGGAAGTGTGTGTGTGTGACAGAAGAGTACTCTAACAATAAAAAGGCGCAGATTTCACGAAAGAGATGCAATTAACAATTCCAAGAAAACAAAGGAATCCTGATAATGTGAAATTTTCCGCATCTTCGCAGAGGAAAAAGCATTTGTTTTGAATAAACGTGCACCCAAATTTCGCGGAAATTCAAGATCAAGTCCCAACAATACAGCAGGCTTCGTGGTTTTATGTATTTTTTTTTCCACTTTTGTATTTATTCTTTCAGGCCACCACACGTCATGGAACGGACTGCCGAGGGCGAAGGCAGCCCTTCCGCAGTGAGCTCGGGTACGAGCACCACCACGAGCAGCTCCGGGGCACTTCCGCCACCACCACCTGCCGCCACGCCCCTTCCCCACGCCCGCCTCGAACCTGGTCCTCTCCTGTCCCTTGCGCTGTTTTTTTTTTTTAGTTCACTCTCGCAACATTTTTATTATTATTTCTTAAATGATATATTTTGAATAATAATAAAAATGTATTATTTATTTATTTCCTTTCCCAAACAGATGAAGGGAAGCAAAAGAACGAGGTGGCTGGTGCACTGGCGGGCATCGGCAGGTAAACTTCCCTCAAAAGAAAAGAAGTGTGAAGCGGCCTCAAGAGGGCACGGGAAGCGCTATAGGGATGGGCTGATGGTGTGTGTGTGCATGTGACAGAACGCTATCTCGTGTGCTCACGCGAGCAGTAGTGGGCGTCGGACGCGGCAGCATCGCTGGCACGCTTCTCTCCCGATGTGCATTGCTCGTGGCGCCGTACTGACGACCCATTTTATCTTGTCATGTCTGGTACAGGCACACTTTCTGGCATGGCGGAGGAGACTGCTGGCTATCCTCTCGATCTAGTCAAGGTACAAACTCGTCACTTTGCAAACCATCATACTGTGCTCATCCTGAATTCTAGACACGAATGCAAGCACATAGCGATACGCACCCCACAGGAGCCATGGGCATTTGTACGTCTCGGTTCTCTTCTGCAACTGGAGCTGATGAAAACTCACATAATCAGTTCACAGTGAAGGAAACACTGCAAAAGGAGGGCGTAAGAGGGCTGTTCAAGGGCTTGGGGCCTCCTTTGCTCGCCTCGTGCATCACCACTGCCACCATTTTCGGTACGGCCTTACCTCTAAGGCTCTCTTTGGCTGATATGAACCAAAACTTATGAATATCTTAGGGTCGTACGCGCACGCGGTTGACTTCCTTCATGAGCGATATGGAAGCCGGGGAGAGATACGGCTGGCTCATGTTGCCCTCGCTGGCGCGGTAGCCGGATTTGCGCAATCATTCATTCTCTGCCCCGTGGATGTTATAAAGAACCGTATGCAAGTATCCGGCCTCGGGCACGGTGGCGGACATGGTCCTGGCAACTTACAGATGGCGCGCGAAGTAATTGCCGCACGAGGCTGGCAGGGGCTCTATCTTGGATTCGTCCCCACGTTGTTGCGCGATGTGCCTGGGTACGAAGGCTGATCTGATTGATGGCCAGTACTGAACTGATCAATGTGGGGCTGGTCGCGGTAGTTATGCTGTGTTCTTCGCGTCATATGAATTCCTCAAGCGATCGTTTGCAGCTCTCCCCTTCCTACGAGCTGGCTCGGGTAGTTCTTCGGGAGGCCACGGCGGAGATGACCCTCATGGCTCAGGCGGGTTGTCCCCAGTTGCCGTTATCCTTGCTGGTATGAAACCTGGAAAACGCAAAGCAGCACTCCAAACACTGACACGTCTGGTACTCGACTTTCCAGGCGGTGTTGCTGGCATGGCCTACCACACGGCCACGTATCCGTTCGATGTTGTGAAAACGCGAATACAGATCCAAACCGGGCCAACGCCGATCTACAAGGGCACTCTTCATTGTATCCGCGTCCTCTACCAGCAAGGTACAACAGCGGGATGCCGTCTGACTTGAGGGATCCTTTCTCCTGACTAGTGTGGTGTGCTCTCTGCAGGAGGTGCGGGTGCCTTGTTCAAAGGATATGTCCCAACAGTCCTCCGCTCCTTCCCTGCCAATGCTGTAGGATTCCTGGTACGAGCCCTTGTCATGTTCCTGAAACGGGCTTCTGACTTCATATTCACTCAGGTGTACGAACTCACGCTGCGGTTCCTACCTTGAGGATAAACGTATCATCAATCTCGCATCATGGCCGAAATTTATGTTAGCGGTGAAGTATATATATTTGCAACTGAACCTAGCCATCTGTCACACGGTTCACTTACGGCCGCCAAGGCTTGTAGTGAGCCATGTGATGAAGCGATCTATCTGATCCAGGTTCGGGCCGGGCTGAACCCGCTCCACACGTGTAGAGTGTAGGGGGATTGAGCAGGAATTGCCGCCACGGTTCCAGAGAAGGTAGACATTCAACAGGAGCGAAAGAAACAGAATCACCAGCACACTGTACGTGATCACGCTCCTGCAGATGCAAGGGTAAATCGGTGAACCAAGCATGCCGCATGTAAGAAGGGATGAGATGTACCTATCGTTCGGAAGGTACTGAGATAATCGTCGTTCAGGCCGCCATCTCTCAATTATTGGCTTAAGCTGAGCGACCTTCTGACCAAGCGCCATCGAGTACGAGGGCGTCGGGCTGTCGCTAACTTCCGCAGGCGTGGTTTTACCCTTGAACATGTTGACACTGCGAGTGATGAAAGTCGGAATGTAAACAGCAAGCCGCTTGGTATTGACTGGGCTCGACTGCGCGCGGTCGTTTGGTTTCTGTTGCTTGCTCTCCGTGGGCAGTTTCACGGGTTGTGATGAAGCAGGCGACTCAACCACTGTTCTCACCGCTACGGTATCAGCAAATTGGTAAGGGCTGGCAGCATCATCTGGTTTGCTGTCGCTGTCGTCATCACCGGCTGACGCCTTGGTCGGCTTTCTGTTTCGAAGGTAAAGCGGTGTGGCAACCGTTCGAACCTCGACGGTCTCATTTACCACAGCCGTACCTTTGGGGTTCTGTTAGATCCACGTACGAAATGGTAGTGGAGGGAGCGAACCAAGATCAGCTGTGGGCCCTGGTGATGGAGTGGTTGCGCTTTGTCGCTTAGGGCGAGCTGTAAACAGATGAAGAGACTCAGTTGCCTGTAAGACTTTGCAAAGCGAGATGGATTGTACCAGGAACACCAGACGAATCAGGTGATCTGTCCGTGCTTGAATGTTGGGGTTGAGCGCGCAGAAAATCGGGCAGGAATCTCTACACGATCAGCGGGGTAAGCGCACTGATGGCAATGCTCAAGTGTAACATTAAGTGGATAATAACGATAGTAGTGAATGGTGGGTGATTGGTGCATGATCACCACCTTACGTTCAGGTATCTTGCGGAGGAGATGATCGTAATAAATTTTGAGATTGACCGGTGCAACATGCTGTCCAACGGTCCCGCCCTCCCGGAAGAGAGCGTGCAGTTCCTCGAACTTCAACTCCTGCTCCCCGCATGCATTGCGGGTCATTGCCAAATTGCCAACATTGTATGGAGTATGTGTGTGACACTTGTGAACCACACTGAGGTGGGTGATGAAGTGGTGGGGAATTAGGTACCCAGACACCCTTAGATTCAGAAAGGAGATCCTTCAACGATTCCGGACTTGTGGCGTTACGAGTGATGAATGGATGCTGCAGAAGCTCCGCGGCTGAGGGCCTATGATTCGATTTAACTTGAGTTCAAAAATCGGACAAGGGCAAGTATTAGATACCTCTTTGCAGGATCTTTAACGAGAGCCGAAGCGATGAAAGAGTTGAACTCTTGTGACCATTTCCGTGGATCCGCAAGAGTTGGAGGAGGACGCACGGGAATTCCCACCATAGCCTGCCCGTAAGCTGTTAAGGGGCATTCCAGGAGCTTGGGAGGAAGGTGCTTACGCGCATAGGTTTCAGGTCCGCGTATGGTGGCCATCCATCAGCACACTCAATTGCAGTGATACCCAGGCTCCATATATCCTACAAAGACAGTATAAAAACCTGAACGTTTCAAAGCGAGATCAGAGCACTGACATACCGACTTATGTATAAGTTGCGGTGTGGTCCTTCGTTGCACCACCTCCGGGGCTGTACATACGAGGTAAACTACATGTTGCCAATTCAAATGCATAGGAAGCTCAACAGTCGTACCCATCCATAGTGGAGTGCCCGTCAGTGTCTCCCCGCCACCGATGGTGCCCGAAAGCTGCTGCGATACTCCAAAATCTGCACAGATTTACTCAGGCGTTAAATATCCACGACAGGCCAAACCTCGTATGCAAGCATTACCTGCAATCTTGACCTGCCCTTTTTCGTTAAGCAGGATATTGGCCGCCTTGACATCTTGCGAACAAAGAGTTAACGCTCCCTTCGAACAAAATCGGGCATGGAGACCTTACCTCTGCATGTGCACAGAATGATTAGCACAAGCAGAAAATTATATCAATCGAAAGTAGAAATACCTGTGAGTAATACCAAGCGAGTGTAAGTATTGAAGTCCAAGCAGGGTGCCACGCATCACCTCCGCTACTTCACGCTCTGTAAGAGTGCGTTCCAATCGCACCATACTATCCCGGACCTGCAACCAAACAAAAGGTGTAATGCCTCTTCATGTGTAATTGATAGAATTGATGAGCTTAATTCGTACGGATCCTTTGCCACAATAATCCATCAAAATCTGCAAACACGTCACCATTAAGAATCTATGCATTTCCCTTACGTTAACAACGATAGATACCCAAAGGTCATATGTTCCGTCACCTGACTTTTGAAGAACGGTCCCAAAATAACTGCCAAGGATGGATTTGTGAGCGTTTCTTCAAGACTAAAGTTCTTGTGGTCGAAAGGCACCTGACAATGTGATCTGATTTACATTTACGAAGGATATCGATCTCCTTGCGAATGTCCTTATTCACCTCCGACTCGGGATCGCCGATAGCAAGCACCTTGATTGCCTGCGCATTTCCGAAACGCTCTTCAGCTACTGACAGAGTGATTATGCTGTAAGTGCTTACCAGTAGGAAGCCGCTCGCTTTGTGCACTGCCTTATACACAGCTCCAAAGGCTCTGTGTCACAAACCGTCAATTCATCAGGGCTCTTAGGACAAGAACAAACTCATCGCTCTCTTACCCTTCGCCGAGCTTTTCAACGAGCTCGAATATTTCACCGGGATCTTGACCCGACCACTGCATGCCGCAGGCGAAGGAGAAGAAGACACAACCAAAGCGTCATGGAACGGAACGGAACGGAACGGAATGAGCTCGAAGACAGTCGCGAAAACGCAAACATCACCGGAGAAGGTCATCGTACGCTGAACTCAAAGTCCACATGCACCTGAAAATAAAGACATATCATTTGGGGTCAGTTTCTCATTTTAAATTCCATTTCCATTTAATCTATTTTAAAACTATTCTTTTATTCCTTTTTTTCAATTAAGATGAAAGAAAGAAAAGAGAGAAAACGACGGGGAGAGATGAGAGATGATCAAAAGTGCTCTCACCTTGTGCTGCACGTTGAAGGGACCACCCACGACTACCGGTGCCTTGTTGTTGGACTCTGTCGCGTGGTACCCCCGTGCCCACCCCGACACAACAAGCAGAGGGAGGAGAGATGAGAAGAAGAATAGTCAGGGTCGGAGTGCATAGAGGGGGGTCATCTTCTCAAAGATGGAGGAGGGCCCGGTAGTAATGGTACCATCGAGCTTCTTCCTGCTGATCTTTTTCATGAATGGAACTTCTCCCCGGTGGTGGTGGTGGTGGATGTGTTGTTGCTCTCTTGCCTCCACTCCACTCCTCCGTCACTCAGCCACAACTCAAATTTCAGATATTATTCCCAAATCGTTTCAGCTTATGTCATTTATTTATATATGTCGCACACAGCATGTCGTCAAAACACACGACAACACTATATGGAGCACAGTGATGGGTAATATGAGGTATGTTGTAGATATGGATTGTCGTGTCTGAGCATCACACGAGACGGCAATACACCGCGCAGGTGGGACGGATCGGAAGGATATATCCTTCTTGCTTGATGATGATGATGATGATCTCTCCTTAGCTTGGGTCATGTCAGCGACTTGGCAAACTCGACAAGGCCGTCTTCTTGCTTGAACGTCTGCACATGAATCAGCCAATCATCGGTCAGTGAAGGCATGCGCAGGAGGGATGATGAAAGGGAGCTCCAACCTGCACGCTACCGGCGCGGAGGCGACGCATGGTGGCAATGGCGTCTCGTGCGGAGGATCCGCGAGAGATGAGGTAAGCAGCCAACATGCAGCCAGTGCGACCCATCCCTGCATTGCAATGCACGAGGGTCGCTCCACCGAGTTGGCGCTGCTCCTCGACCAGCTGCACGAACTCTGAATGAAAACCCTCACACATCAGATAGAAACACTCTTGTGCGGCACAAGGCAGGCCAAGCACATACGTCGCATCTGCTCCAATGTTGGCGAGCGGTAATCGGGCACCGGTAGGTGCAGGTGCACCCGCAAGAATCCACCATTGACTACGAGGGCGGCCCTGAGGTCAGCCTCTGGCTGAAGAGGCGGATGGGCTTCGTTGAGGGAGACGACGGCCGTGATGCCCACCCGGGCGAGCTCGGCCAAGTCATCGCGCAGGTGGGCAGGATGACTGCCCGGCATGGCACTCCCCGCGAGCACACTCTCCTCCACCCACGAGAACCCTGCCACTCGGGCCACCTTACCTCCTCCTTCTGCTAAACGCACTTGCTCTCCGCTTTCCATCCTTTGGGCTCAAATAAGATTTAATAAAACAAATAATAAATATTTGTACACTCCACCGTTCACATAAACTCAGAAAGCAAAAACATTTCTCCTGTGGACGTGGATTCAATTCTGGGGTTTCAGCTCTTGCTGCCCCACAGATGCCAAGTCTACTTGATCTCAATCTCCTTTCCTGCCGCGAGCTCCTCTTCGATCGCAGCAGCGGAGTCAGCCGTGATGACGATGCCCTTGTCTTCCTCTTCCCCTTCCTCTTCCTCTTCAATCTGTTCGTTACCTTGCTTTTGCTGTGGATCTCCCACTTCGGTAGCCTCCTTCGTGGTGCTCTTCTTTTCGCCGTCTTCTTCAATTTCCAGCAGCTCGCCTACCTTTGCCAATGGTTCGACCGCCTCTTCGTTGTTATCCGTAGGTTCGATTTCAGGCCCAGAGGGTTGTTTCGAAGCTGCTTCAGTCGCTGCGGCAGCGGCTGCAGTAGGCGTGACTGCAACAGGCGGTACAGCAGCTGTCGGATAGAGCTTGTCTAATGCGCTTTCATATTCATCGTATCCCAAGACCTGGAATCTGACGTTAGGAATGGGTGATCGGCACTCGTCAGGAGGCGAGAGTACAGTATATAGTTCATCGCGGGTTTGCATGAGAGGAAGAACAGCACTCTGCGAGCCGTTCTTGGCGATACTTTCGTAAACCTGTTCCGCTGCTCGGGACATCGCACGGAACGCTGATACAGGAAAAAGGGCCATTGATACCTGTGGAGCGCCAGCAAAGGCAAGCTTAATATGCTGCTCGTTGATTGCGATCAATATCACAGCGTACCTTGGCTTGTCCTAACTGCTCCATGGTGAACATTGGAGTGCGACCAAATTCGGTGAGATTGGCTAACACCGGGGTATCGGGAAAGGCTGACGTGAACCTTTTCGAGGATCCCTCAGGTTAGCCCCAATAACAGGCCCAAACACAAGACTGCAAATCACGTACGCTTTGAATTGGCTGATCTCGCTAAGCGCCTCTGGAAAGAGCATATCGGCACCAGCGTCGATGTACGCTTGAGCGCGCTTGAGTGACGCATCCAAGCCTTCAGTGGCAAAGGAGTCAGTGCGGGCCATGATTACGAAGCTTTGATCTCGTCGTGCCGCGACAGCTGCTTGTATCCTATCCACCATTTCGGCAGTTGAAGCAACCCGCTTGTTGGGCCTGTGTCCGCATCGCTTGTGCTGTGCCTCCTGCGCTAACCGCCGCACTTCATTTCAAGAACAATCGATGCTGCACACCAAGGTACGACGAACCTGGTCTTCAATGTGTATGCCAGCAACGCCTACGGACTCCAGCTCTTGGACCGTGCGCGCAACATTGATC
>CDEZ01021290.1:0-12770 GCA_000826365.1 Acanthamoeba royreba | reverse complement strand
GTGAACTGGCGACTGTTCATCAACATCCTTCTCAGCTGGGTCGTGACGTTGCCCGCCACCCTCGGCATAACGGCCGCTGTGTATGCCATCCTCGATCTTGTGTACTGATCTTAGTATTCGCTTTACATCCTTTGGCGGCAATGACAGAGGAATGTTAAGATTTGAGATAGAGTAGGTTCACTACTGTACGCCCTGCAGCCACGTGTGGGCGAGGCACTGCTTGGCGGTGGCTCGCTTCAGCGGATCGTACTCCAACATCGGCCGCAGGAAGGAACTCATGGCTGCCGCTTCTTCGCTTGGGAAGTGATACTTCTCCCTCAGTACTTCTTCGAGCGGCCAGTGATGGAGCTTGCCGATATACTTGAGCTTACCGCTGGCGTTGAAGTACCTTCGGGCATACTTACCCCGCAGCGCGATCGATTTGGGTATCGTGCCCAGCGTCTCAATGAACTGAGCCAGATGGTCTGTGTACATGCACGCACGATCAAGTTAGTCCGCTAGGTCAAGTTGTAACCGAAAGTGGTGTGTCAAGCTGGGTACCGTCGCTCTTGTCGAAGTTCTTGCCGGAACGCGGCTCGAAGAGCAGATCGCCCGTGGCCAGCTCAAAGACGATGCAGGCCATGGACCAGATATCGATCGGCGTGGAATACTTGGCGCCCAGAATGGCCTCCGGCGAGCGGTACTGTCTAGTCTGTACATCGTCGGTGAAGTGCTTGTGCACCCAGCACGCGTTGCCAAAGTCCACCACTTTCACATTGTACGCCGCCGGATCGAGATTGAGACCATTGTTATCTGCAGCTTGGACCGCGGCGGGCTGCTTCGCTTGCTCTCGCTTCTGCTGACCCTTCTCTCCTTGTTCTTCCTCGCCCTGTCCCTTCTCTACTGTCACGGCGCCGCTTGCTGGTGTTGACGCCGATTCAACAGCCATGGGCGATGGGCTGCTCGTCGCTGGCACTGCTGCGTCAGGCGTGGTAAAGGCTGAAGTGACCGATGGCGCCGAGGCGGGAGCCTGGCCGGAACCAGTCTCCTCGTTCGCCTTGAGCCGTCGCTTCCTTCGCTGATTCTTGCTGAGTTTGACACTCGCTCCGTCGGCAGATGGCGACGCAGAGCTGATGAGCGGCATTCCATTACCGCCACTCGCGGCATCGGCTGCCAGCAGCAATACATTCTCGGGCTTGAGATCGGTGTGGATGATCTGCAGGCCGTGGAAGTAGTCGAGACTCACCAGGACCTGCTTCGTTATTCGCTTCACGATGGGCAGCGGAAGCCCGCGGTAGTTGGTGCGCTTGATCAGATCCAGCAGCGAGCACCCGAGCGTCTCGAACACCATGCACACGTGCCTGCCATTGGGTCCGCGGTGGTAGAAGTGATCGAGCAGATGGACAACGTGCCTGTCGTCCTTTGGGTCGTTCTTGGTGATCTTGTTGAGAATGTCGATCTCATCCAGCGCCGCCTCCGTGTACTCTGTCGCGCTCTTCACAATCTTCAATGCCCGATGGTTCTTTGGCGCCCTGGTCACGTTACACTCATCAGTTTTATTTCAACTTTATTATTTCTTTTCATTGTTATTTCTATTTTTGTGATGGTGCATTTATTATCCATTTATAAAAGTTATTTTAAACAATAATTAGAATTTCAATATCATATTGCATTATGCCTTTATATTTGTTTATTTTAAATTTTGCTTTGAATTTCTTCAATTAAAAGAAATTCGTTGAATTTTTGAATTATAAATTATTATTATTTATATAAATGTTAATCAATTGATTAAAATAAATTAAATTTGGTCGAGTAGTGAGCTGTGTGTACGTGACATCATGAACGAGCCAGACGGTGGAAAAGTGGCCCCAGCCGAGCTTGCGCACGACCTCGTAGCGCCGGTTGTAGACCTCCCCGACCCCCACCGGATGATAGCCCCCCTTCACGTACTCCTCCGTCCCCTCGTCCTCCTCCGATTCTTCATCACTTTCACTTTCATTTTCACTGTCATCAACCTCATCTCCATCTTCATCTCCATCTTGATCTTCGCCAGATGATGACCCTTCGCCCTCCTCATTTTCATTTTCATCTTCATCGCTCTTTCTTTTTTTGGCCATCAACTTCTTCTTGTCGGGGCCGCCGCTCGTCTTGGCCGCCGCCGCCGGCTTGACGGGGCCGCTCCTGATTTTGTTAATGGCCCCGCCCCCCGGAATGGACTTGCCACCACCCCGTGTTGATGTTGATGCTGACGTTGATGACGATGATGTGGATGATGAAGGTTTCACCGCCGGCGTTGTCGATTTGCCACCACCGCTCATCGATGCAGAAGATGAAGAAGATGAGGATGAAGATGAGGAAGAAGAAGAAGAAGATGGGTTGATAGTCGATGTGGCAGGTGATGTGGTGCTTGGGTTCTTTTTCTTTTTCTTTCGATTCCGATTTCGATTGGCGGCGCTGGCGGTCCCGCCGCCACCGCCACCGCCGAGGGTGGTCCCACCGGTGGCGCGGCCGCCGCCCAGGCTCGTCCCGCCGCCGCCACCTAAGGTGGTGGTGCCCGTGGTGGCCTTGGCTGTTCCCTCGGCCGTGGCCTCCATTGCTTTCGATGTTTTCAGGTGGATGAACAGAGATCTCCTGTGTTTGGCGCGGAAGAAGAACGGCAACTTTTTCTCATTTCGGAAATTGTTTGGTAAAACACATAACTATTTCGAAAAACAATTAATTCGCCCGCATTTATCGGGCTTTGGTATCAGTGGCAAGGAGAAGTGTGATACATGGGTGTACGAGCCTGATGAAGTGTCGGCCCTAAAAGAGGAGCCATGGCAGGCGCTTCTTGTGTGACCGTTCCTCTACCTCGCCACCCGTAGGTGATCATTAATATAACTAATAAAGGTAAATCTGATAAAAAGAAAGTCTATCTCAATTAAGTACATGGGTGCATGAGAGCTAGTGGAAGACAACACACTGTGAAGTGACGCTCCTTCTTGTCCATCTTCCTCCCGTTCCAACACTCTCTTCAAAGTGAGGTTGGCCTTGTCCCTTCCCTTCATTCAAAGGCCTTTGTTGAGCGAAGGGACGCCTGCTATCAGCTGGAAAAAGGGGATCACCAGGCAGTAGCCACTCCTGGCCTGGGGCAACGCTGTTTATTAACGTGGGGGAGGCAAGATGAATGGGGAACATCATCATCACCATCATCATTCCCGTCTGCTGCAGACCACCGACAACGCTCGAGGCCAAGCCGGAGGAGGGCGTGAGCGGTCTCGAAGCAGCGATCGACGAGATCGGGAAGCAGGCACACGCATTGAGAAGGACTACTCGTCCAGCAGCAGCGGTAGCGATCGACGAGGAGGGGATCGAGAGGTGGGAGGCACGCGCATCGATAAGGACAAGGACGGTCATCATCGCGAACGCGACCGAGGGGATAGGGATCGAGAGCGCGATCGAGGATTTGAGAGGGATCGGGAACGAGATAAAGACCATCACAAGGACAAGGACAGGGATCGAGGCGGTGGCAAGGACAAGGGTCGAGGGGAGAGGGATCGAGACCGTGATCGAGAGAGGGAACGGGAGAGAGACCATCGTGAGCATCGAGATCGGGAACGAGATAGCAACAAAGAGGGTGGTGGCAGGGATCGGGAGAGCACCAGGGACAAGGGACGAGGGGAAGTAGAGAAGGAAGTCATCACCACCTCGTCGTCGAGGGAATCATCGCAGGAGGCACATCAACAAGACGAAGGCGACGAGCACGGAGGTCCTTACCATTACGCCTACACGCATCCTAACGGCAAATCATATCTTTTAATGGAGGGCGATAACAAAGAAGACGCTACCAAGGGTGAGGAGAAGGTCATGAAGGTACGTCATATCTTTCCTTGACAATGTCAATCAAATCATACCAATCCCTCTACACGAATTAATCAATAATCATTCCTCTACAAAGGATTAAATTACATAAATAATATATGTTTGTAATGGGATGTCGCGTGTAGAAGGAGGGATGGGTACTCAAGCAAGGACCACCTCCGTGGAAGACCTGGAAGAAGCGATGGCTCGTACTCACTCCACAGGGCCTCTCCTACTTCAACGTAGCGAAGGTAACACACTTTACCATTTTCTTTATTATTTATTATTTATTATGGATCCATTTTAAAAAATATTTTACATTTTAATTATAATATTTTTTCTTATTTTGTAAGAATTGATATTTTATTCTTTACTGACTTTGGTGCTCATGGTAGGGAAAGGAGAACAAGTATGAGCTGAAGGGCAGCGTACCCGGCAACCTCATCTCGGCTGTGGAGATCATGGCCATCAACAAGAAGAAGGGCATCTTTGGCTTCAAAGGTACGACACTTGATGTGTTGTTCAAGTTTGAGGTGACGCTGAACCTTGCTTGATTGTCTGCTTGCTTGCTTGGATCTGGTTTTGTCATTCAGTCGAGGTACCTGCTCGGTCATACGTCTTCGCTCCTCAGGTAAGTTCTTTTGCATTCTGATGCAATCGAGCGAGCAAGTGACGAATTGACCCTCGTTCTTGCTGTTGCAGCCGGAGAAGCTGTCACTAAGCGAAAAGGAAGCACAAGGATGGGCCGATGCAATCCTTCAGCTGATCGGAAACAATCAAAGAAGGGTACTCTTCAATCATTCCCTGCTGCAATTATTCGAATGCTATTTCTCACCTCACATCCATCAACAGAGAAAACAGGTACAAAAGGTGGGCACTTTGACAAAGAAGAAAAAGAGACGAGAACCCAAGGAAGGTATGATAATACTCTCGACAAGAAGTCACACTCGTATTCTAATTCAGATTCATCATCACAATCAGCCCCCGAGGAGTCTACAGAGTCCTCAGACAGTGCAGTACGGCCTCCTCCAATCTTGTTCATCACTGTAGCGATGAGACTATTGTTGACTTTTGATCTTTGCACAGCGCGCTGAGGCCAATGCCAAGTTAAGTCGTAGTCAGCCAGCCCCGTCCAAGAAATCACCTTCATCGTCATCACGCCATTCACGCGATAAAGAAAAGGAGGAAAGAGAGCGAGAGAAGAAGGAGGACAAAGAGCGAAAGTCTAAGAGTGACCACCGACAACGAGCGAATAGCAAGGAAGGCAAATCCAAATCACCAGACAAGGAACATCCAGTGGACCGAGCGGTACGTGCCCAAGCGCATTCTACGCTACTCTCAGCTGCTCACATTCTACACCTTTTAGAAATCCGAGCTGAAGAGACTAGATGCAGAGCAGCGTGCAGAGATCGCACAGGTACTGCACAGCGCATACGACCTACTTTTACCGTGTGAGCACTCACACCTTCACGCTTGCGCTATGCAGATTGTAGAGCGGTACAGCAAGCAAAGAGATGCTATCATCGATGCTCTCGTTAACAACGAAGTGGCTGCTATGGTCGATCAGTACGTGCCTCTCTCCTGCTCTCTGATTCTTCTTCTGAAGGGCTGCAGTCTCTAATACGATCGTTTACTTTTAGATATGAGAAAGAGAAGCAGGCCATTCTTGCACAGATCAGGGTGAAAAGTATTCAGATGTGATGATCAAGTTCATCCATCACCCTTTCTCCCTCTTCTCTTGATATCTTGCTTCATACACTCACCAAACAATATTCCATACCATATTCTCTCTGGTTTGACCGGTCCTCTGCTTATGATGTGCAGGAGAAGAGAAGAGAGAACACTTCATGAAGAGAACCACAAAAGAAAAGGCAAAGAAAAGGTAAAGGAAAATGATTTCCTCTCCTTAACTCCGATTGATTGCCGGTGGCTGCTCCGGAGCCACAGAGCCCAACAAGCTTCCTCCTCGCTTCGATCTTCTCCTTCTTCCTGTTGTCGTTCTTGTTGTTGTCCGTGCCCACGTTGCCCAGTAGTGAGATGCAGGCGAATCGCACGGCTCGGCTATTTGCTTCATCTCGAACCTCGATTGGATTCGAAGCGCTGGTAAATATTTTCTGATTTAGTTATTTATTTCATGATTGATTTCATAAAATATATATTTGACACTCCATTTTTTATTTTTACACTGAAAAAAAAATAATTTATCAAATGCCACTGTGAACGCAGCGCAGTAGCAGTGCGGGCCAGGCTGGCCGGGCGGTGAGCGTCGGTCTGCGCTTGCCGCAGGCGAGGTCGTACGCGGCAATGAGCCGGTGGGAGCCCGACACGCAGTTGCCGTATGAGCGGATTGACCGGAATCTCTTCACTGTCAAGAAGCTTCTCCAGCGACCGTTGACGCTTGCAGGTTTGTGAATGGATGATGGTGATGGTTTTGATGATGAAGATGATGATGATGTTGGTGATGATGTTGGGATGTTGCTCACGCTGGAATGCTCTTCCTTGATGATGGTGATGATGACAGAGAAGATCGTGTACGGACATCTGGAGGATCCATCGACCAGCACTGGGATTGAGCGCGGCAAGACGTACCTGAAGCTCAAGCCGGATCGAGTGGCCATGCAGGATGCATCGGCACAGATGGCCATCCTCCAGTTCATCTCTTCGGGCCTCAACTCGACCGTGCGTGCAACTCACTGATGAGTTTGAATTCTTGGGATGAAGATGATCGGAAGAACGTCTCACACTGCTTTGATGCTGCTGCAGGCTGTGCCCACGTCGATCCATTGCGACCACTTGATCGAAGCCGAGACCGGAGCGGCGCAGGACCTCAAGTCTGCCAATGTGACAAACAAGGTCCTTGTTCTGCATTCGCCATCAACTCACGCTTCCCTTAACCTGCTCGAATGCTCACCGACTAATGGTCGACCTGTGAACAAGCAGGAAGTCTTCGATTTCCTGTCTTCCTCAGCGCAGAAGTACGGTATCGGATTCTGGAAACCAGGAAGCGGCATCATTCATCAGCTTGTACTTGAGAACTACGTACGCTCAATCGCCTTCTTGCATCCAACTGCGACCAACCTAAGCTCACTCTTGATTTTGATTGAATCCAGGCGTTTCCCGGCGCTATGATGATCGGCACCGACAGCCACACTCCCAATGCGGGAGGGCTAGGGTACACTTCATTCCCCTTCCTTGGCAATCAGAGATGTTATGTGACTGATTTTTGACTTCACTCACATAGCACGATTGCTATTGGCGTTGGCGGAGCCGATGCTGTGGATGTTATGGCCGGTATGCCCTGGGAGCTGGTATGATGCTTGTCTCTCTGTAAATACGTGTGGTGAATGCCTTGATGCTGATGCTTTGTGCTCCTGTACCTTAGCGCGCTCCCAAGGTAATTGGAGTGAAGCTCACCGGCAAGCTGCACGGCTGGGCATCACCCAAGGATGTGATCCTCAAGCTCGCTGGAAGGCTTACTGTCCGAGGTGGTACTGGCAGCATCATTGAGTACTTCGGACCTGGCGTAGATACTCTGTCCTGCACCGGTACAGCAGCTCCATCTCACTTCTAACAGTTTCCGCATGTCCATTCCTGACTGCACCGACTATCACAGGAATGGCCACCATCTGCAACATGGGTGCCGAGGTGGGCGCGACCACTTCAGTCTTCCCTCTCACTGAGTCGATGCTGGCCTATCTCCGAGTAACAGGGCGAGCAGACATCGCAGAAACGATCGCCGGTGCCAAGGAGGTCCAGAACAACCTTCGCGCTGATGAAGGTTGTCAGTATGATGAAGTGATTGAACTTGACCTCGATAAGCTTGAACCCTATATCAACGGTCCATTCACTCCCGATCTGGCAACTCCGCTCTCGCAGTTTGCTGACGCCGTCAGGAAGAATGGCTGGCCTGAGAAGATCTCGGTACTATTGTTGATTACGCTTTGATGCGATCTTCAATCTTACATTGTCGATCAGGCTGGGCTCATAGGCAGTTGCACCAACTCGTCCTATGAAGACATGTCTCGTGCCGCTGCTATTGCTCGTCAGGCTATTGCCAAGGGAACCAAGGCCCAGGCCGTCTTCACAGTCACGCCAGGTAACAACTTCAAGAGTGGGACCAAGAATGAATGCAACCAAGTGCTTACTTCTTCACATCGATGATGAAATGCAGGATCGGAACAGATACGAGCAACTATTGAGCGTGATGGACAGATGCAAGCTTTGCGTGACATTGGTGGTACGATCACGCTGTGTCGTTGTATTCCATCAAGACGCGAATGTAACCTTTCTGTTTGTGAACAAATCACTAGGTCTCGTGCTGGCCAATGCATGTGGGCCGTGCATTGGGCAGTGGAAGAGGAAGGACGCACAAGGTGAGAAGAACAGCATTCTTACTTCCTTCAACCGCAACTTCTCGGCGCGAAACGACGGCAATCCTCACACTCACAACTTCCTGGCTTCTCCTGAGCTCGTCACGGCGATGACTCTGGCAGGCAGGCTCACTTTCAATCCACTCACCGACCATCTCACAGACGCCCAGGGAAACAAGTATCAACTGAAGAGCCCGGATAGCATCGTACGCCAAGCCTCTGTGCATTTGCGTTGCACGCTCTGCTAATACGGTCATCATGTGTTCAACAGGAGGCTGATCTAGCCACGCTCCCTGCAGCTGGCTTTGATCCTGGACGCAGCCAAGATACTTACCTCGCTCCGCCAACTGCAGCAGAGAGGGAAACACTCAAGGTTGCCGTTTCACCCACGAGCGATCGCCTGCAGTTGCTTGTATGCCTTGCCCATTGTTCCCTTGGATTTCGTTACATGGATGTGACGAGAGTGTACACTGCAGGAACCGTTCGCGCCCTGGCCTGCCGATCAGCAGGATCTGAAGGATGCTACTGTGCTGATCAAGGTTGAGGGCAAGTGCACCACTGACCACATCTCTGCAGCTGGTACGTCTATCAGATTCCTGCTGTCCTGCTTGTTCAGAACTGACGCGGCATGTTGGGCTAGGGCCGTGGCTAAAGTACAAAGGGCATTTGGAGAACATCTCCAATAACACGCTCATCGGCGCGCTCAATGCCGAAACAGGTAAGGTCAACGCGGTCATCTCAGAGCTCTCCGGAAAGGAGGGCACAGTACCTGGTACGGCACATCTATCCTCGTCTTGCATTTTGCACCCGTCGATCTAACTTGAACGCTCCCGCTGAAGAGGTGGCACGCGAGTACCAGAAAGCAGGTGTGCCCTGGGTGGTCGTTGCCGGCAAGAACTACGGTGAGGGCAGCGCCAGGGAGCACGCTGCGCTGCAGCCGCGCTATTTGGGCGGCAAGGCGATCATCGCACAGGTCAGTTCCCTCTTGCTTTCTCTTTTTTTATTCCGATCCAAACTTTACACCATTCTCACCACCATGTACTGGTATTCAATGCAGAGCTTCGCCCGCATTCATGAGACCAACTTGAAGAAGCAAGGAATCCTCCCTCTTACCTTCGCCGATCCTGCTGATTACGACAAGATCAAGGGCGGCGACAAGATCACCATCGAGGGAGTGGGCGCCATTGAGGAGGGCAAGCCACTGCGTGCTCGTGTCGTGCGGCGGCGACCATCGACGGGCCAGCAGGAGGAGACGACCATCATGTTGCAGCACACCTTGAACGAAGGCCAGATTGCTTGGTTCAAGGCCGGCTCTGCTCTCAACCTCATCGCTGCCCAAAGCAAAGGACAGCAGCCCGTGGTGTGATCCTCTCAAGCTAACAGAGCTCTTGTAACGTACACCTTGTTCTCAGTCACCTTTTCATCAGAGGTCTTCTTTCCCTTTGTTGAGTGACTTCAGTTACTCTCATACATATAGTGACTTGGTGTCTGGAAGAGTCTGACTCAGGATAAGAAAACTACTAATTGTGTGGTCTCTGGACTTATGACAACTGAGATCTATCGGAACGTACAGAACTGCTAATCTTTTGAAGGAACAGGGTGACCAGTTCCAGAAGAAAATGTTCGACGTCACCGGTAAAGACTACTGCTTGTCCCGAAGTGATATTCCACGCAATGCTTGGTTACGCAGAAGCGTCACTCACTTTGAGCTTGGTTGGAGTTGTCTTGTCGAAGCCAAGCAGGAAGCGGCAATATTCTCCACATTCAAGGGCACGGGCCGGAACAAAGGCCTTGACTGCCTCAAGAGATACACAAGATACGGAACAAAGGCCTTGACTGCCTCAAGAGATACACAAGATACGGAACAAAGGCCTTGACTGCCTCAAGAGATACACAAGATACGGAACAAAGGCCTTGACTGCCTCAAGAGATACACAAGATACGGAACAAAGGCCTTGACTGCCTCAAGAGATACACAAGATACGGAACAAAGGCCGCGGGCTCTGTTCTCAGGCTCAGCAGGTGGGACGTTCACTCGAAGGGATGGGGTTGAGGAGGAAGGGTATTTCCAGTGCTCTGTGTCTGTCTCGTGAAGCCTTGCGAGTGGCCGCCGCAAAGCGAAGCCCGCACGCGTTGCACAGTCTGGAAGAGGAGAGGGAGTGTGAAGTCGTGCTCTACAGACAATATAGAGAAGCTATCATGCATACTTGCCCGCAGGACCTCTTCGCCAAGTTGGCGTGTCCTTTGTGCTGCAGTGTGCGCACTGTCCAGTCCGTCTCCCTGCTCCTCCCTTGGCGTGATGCTTGCTGATGATCTGTGGGGGGCATGTCTGAGTATTGAATAAAGCAGGCGAGACAATAGTAGAGAATGGGAGGAGGAAGAAGACACACCTTGAACTGTCGCCACTTCAAGTCCTTTTGATGATGAGCAGGTGTCCTGTTGTCTTTAGTCTTGTTGATCTGGTTGACGTGTGTCTGTGCGTCAGGGACCCAAGGCTTCTGCTTGCCTGAACCACCTGAGCAGCTGTCAAGTCGGGCAAGGGAAGCTGATGACGACTGTGTGTGAATGCACGGAGCCCATGAGGGTAACAGTCTACTCCACTGAGTCAGTGATGAGAAGTTGTGAGAATCGAAGACGAAGACATGTTGCGGTACCTTAACGTCGGAGTGAGGACCGTCACAAACGGAAGCGGAGGTGCTTGTGTCCACACGTGCGCGTGGCGAAGGCTATCGCTACCCGAGGAGGCGGCGTACCAGTGCACAGAGCTTGCAGGACAGTGAACGCTCATCGGTGAGGACTGTGTGTGTTGTGTGTGAAGAAGCGTAGGGTTGTGGTGTTTGCCTCTTGTAGGCGCCTCGCCGTCCTTGCGTGTTGGTATGGAGTGATGGTGGTGAGCACTGAGTTATCTATCTTGCAGGCGGCCACTCGGATTGGAAGAGCTAAAGAGGGAGGGTCCCTCCAGAACGGCGTCACCTGAGTGCTGCTTGATCCCGATATACTGCTGTGTGCACTTGAGTTACGCTTTGTAGCCTTACCTTAAGGCCACAGCCATGTGCCTGTTCTCGTTGAACCTGATCAACGCAACCAACAACACGTCAACACATCACGCCAACGAGGTCGACGTGTTGGTGATCGCACAACTCTGAAATAAATATAGCATTAACAAACAACAGAAAACTGATTAATAGTAATCATAAACAAGGAAAGAGATATCTTAACTTTCATTATAACCGCGGCTCTTAAGAGGGTACCTTGACTTGATTCCTATTGGCAGGTCAGACTTGTTCATCAATCCCCGTTCCCTCCGCGGATTTGCCGGCGTTCCGAAGCAATGACGAAGGCAAAGACCGAAGAGATGGAGATGAGGATGACCCGAGGGTTCATGATGTAGTAGCGAATAGGGTGGCGAGGTTCATCCTCAGCACATGTCCCGCTGGACATCTGTGTGGAGTAAAGGCTGTGTCCACGGGAGGAAGGCTCGCAGGATTGTGTCTTCTGAAGAATCCTGTCTTGGCTCTTGTCCTGCAGGTGGAAACGTCACCTTGAGTACGTCTCTCTCTTCTCTTATGTTGAACGTGATGACGCATGGGCCACGCAGAAGGCGAGCAACTAGGTTCCTCAGGCCGTCACATGCTCAAAGGAACAAGGAAGTAGAAGATCCCTGTTTGACAGATTTGATAGAGAACTGCAGTGACTTGAATTCGATTTAGCTTAAAGACTACAAGGGCAGAGGGATGGGTGGAATCCTTGAGTACAACGCAGCCGGCTGAGAACTCAGAGAGGCGCGAGCTTGAGGCGGGGTACGACGTTCATCGATTGAAGCTCCTGGAATAGAAGCTTGCAAGCGTAGGGCAACTTGATGCCACGTACGTGAGTTGTCGATTTACAATACTGGCACCAGCCCTCATACCCGATCAATCCGCAAGCCTGCAGGGGAACATTATAACAATTGAATACTCAGCTCACAGAGCCCCAACGGTTGGGAGAGCAGAGCAAGAAGGTACCTTGCAGATATTCACTTGGCAGGCGTCAGAAGAAAGCATCAGACGTTCTAAGAGGAGCATGGACGCTCCGTATCCGATCAAGCAATCTCGTTCCATTTCGCCCAGTCGGAGGCCTCCCTCTTTAGCTCTTCCTTCCGTTGGTTGTCTGCAAGCAAGGTTAAGGACAAGTAAGTACTTGAGGTAGGTCCAGCTCAAAGTAGGGTCTCTGTACCGCGTGAGAACAGAACGCGGTCCTTGTGCTCGGGCATGCATCTTGTCCATGACCATGTGCTTCAGCTTTTGGTAGTAGACCGGACCGAAGAAGATGTAAGCTGATAACGGCTCTCCAGTAATGCCTGACGTTAGCTGGTCCTTTCCTGAGTAGCTATAGCCGTGCTTGATAAGAATCTTACTCAGGTATTCCACTTTGTGACCCGCGAATGCCTATTTGTTGCGTACGCATGACACAGGCATGAGTAAAGAATGCTGAGAAATGAGCGATGAGAATGTAGGGTATACTTACAGTTCCCTCGTGGAAGCAGCCCTCAAGTACTCCAGCCTTACCAGCGATGAGCTCGATCATCTTGCCCACTGTCAT